>VDFB02180177.1:0-212007 GCA_007258455.2 Sequoia sempervirens
TCTCCAATGATTTCACACAAGATCAAGATCAAGAAACCAAAGGTAAAATCTCTTATTCTGAAAGATCACCAAAAGCGTCTCTCAACGCTATACTAATTTAGACGAAGAATGATTTTTAACTTTTACAGAAAAGCTTCAAGAAACAATCCTGGTTTGTACTTGTTCTATTACTGTCAAAACCCAAATCTTTTTAGGGAGTTTAAACATCTTTTTTAGAGAAAAGCTTGCTCTTCAAAACCGAGGTCTAGTAAGAAAGTGTCTTTTTAGGTAAACCTAGGATCAAAATCAAACCTTCATCCATCTTTGAACATCAAAACCAAAATCATCTCGTCATCAACTCTTTGAAAATCTTGGAAAAATATTTCATGTTAAAACTTTGGGAAAATCATTTGAAACCAATCCAAACTCATCTTGTTTGATTAGATGTGTGTAGATGTATCCTTCTCCACATATTTAGTCAAATTATCAAATCTTGTGAACAAATTCATCCCTTGATAAACATCTAGCATCTTGGGATTTAGGAGTTCACTATCCAAAATCCAAAATCATCTTGTTTGGATAGGTGTGTTTAGATGAAACCTTCTTCCCACACTTAGACAAATTAACATATTTTTGAACAAAAATCTACTCTAGGACAACATCCAACCTCTTAGAGTTTACGAGTTCACCGTCAAAATCCAAATCCAAAATCAAAATCAAGTCCTAAAGTTTAACATACCCTTCAAGATTTTCTCAAGAGTTCCAATCATCCATCAAACATCCATCTTACATCCATATCATTATCATCATTTTATCTTTAAATCATCCTAAAAATTTATCTTTTTGTACCTAAAGATATATCATTCTAAAGAATTAGAGATTCATCTCCCACGTTCTTGAAAATTGATCCCTATTTTATGGTGCAAACTGGATCTCAACACAAGAGGAACATGGAAGCCAACAAAGAAACATCTACATCGAGTGACTTGAGTGAGACCGCTCTTGAAATGAATCCCATTGGGTCTAGCAGTCTCACAATTAACCTTCCTCCATTTTCTCAAGACCATCAACAGGAAGGTGTCCAAGTGGAGGATCTTACCAATAATCCCTTTGGAATGTCACATGAGGAAATCACTTACATAATTCAAAATTTGGAGAATCATATGATTATCAACATCACGATGAGAATCAATCCCTCACTATACATGCTCAAATTAGGAAAAAAAGGGGCTAAACTCCCCTCTGATTTTGATGTGAGCGCTATTGTGGAACCATCCTTTGGGATCATGCCTCCAATCTCATCTACCATCCCCATTTCATCTACCCCTCCATTTCAAAACATGACTCAAAACATCCCAAAAATCACATCATCTATTGCTCCAACTCAACCAATTGTAAACAAGGGAAGCACATTTCTCAATGCACTACAAACACACCCCCTTGTAAATAATCAAGATTTGGACACAAAAACCATCTTAGGGAAAACCGTACCACAAAATCCATCACACCCATATGTCCCTCTCACCTTTAATGATCCATATGACCCATCATCATCATCATTTCGTGCAACACCCTAGACCTCTCTCCCCATAACCTCACAAGGAGAAGGAGATATATTTGGACCATGGGGCATCTTTGACACTACATCTTCATCACTTCCACAAGGGAGTATTCCACTCACATTTCCATGACTCCCACCATTTCCATCAATATCCACATCGCCTCTTGGTTTAGGGCTTCCTCCTTTACCAAATATCAATTAACAAAATCAAATCAACCATTCAATCATTAATCAAAACATCACACAAAATCCTTCCATCTTGTCATTGATATCACAACAACATATGACAACCATCCTGATAATGCAAACCACCACCATCACATCATCAACCTCCCCCCTAACATCTCAAAACATGTTCTCTCAAGGACCGAACGCATTGATCGCACCATCTACCACTCAAACCCCAATCATCAACATGACGATGTCTCTCATCACCACAAAAAACACCATTCCAAATCCACCTCCACCACCACTAGCACCAAACTTGAACACATTAAACCAATATATTATTGTGTTGCAAGCATCTCAACAAGCTTCCTATCAAAAGGAACTCCAACAAGTACAAAAACAACAAGTTACACAACTAGTTGCTCAGCAAGCCGCTCAAATTGTGCAAGTTGCTTAAGCTGCCCAAGCTGCATTACAAGCAAAACAAGTGCAACAAGCACAATAGGCTACTCAAGCCCAAATATTATTTCAACAACAACAACAAGCTACACAGGTACAAGCACAAGCACAAGCTCAAGTTGTACAAGCTCAAGTTCAAGCTCAAGCTTAGGCTCAAGCTCAGGCCCAAGCTCAAGCTCAAGCTTAGGCTCAAGCTCAGGCCCAAGCTCAAGCACGTGCTCAAGCCAAAGCCCAATATCAAGCATAAAAAGCACAAGCACAAGTGCAGTATCTTGCACAACAAGTAGTGCAACAACAAGCATATTAACAAGTGTTGAAGCAATATCAAGAACAACATGAAGTATCCCAATTAGCCGCCCAAAACAAGTGTTGTTGGTGCAACAACAAGCACAACAACAAGTCGATAAATAGGCACTAATAGCACAACAATAAAATGAACAAAAATAAGAATTATTGGTACAACAACAATTGTAAGCATACTTGGCTCAACATAATATGCAAACATCATCCATCAACATACCAACTGATCCACCCATCCCACCAACAATTGAACCACCTCAAAACACTTTCATTCCACCCCTTGATCCACAAATTGATGTGATGACACAAATCAAGTTTCTCTCACAACAAGTGCTCGATCTTCAGTCAGGGAAAACCATGAAAACACCTAGCAACTTGTGCCCTTATCCATTCAATAGGATCCTTGTAATAAAACCATTCTTGAAGGGATTTGAGATACCAAATTTTGAAAAATATAATGAGATAGGAAACCTTGAAGATCACATCAGGGAATTCCAGGTTCATTGAATGGAAGTTGCATATGACAATACCTATCTGATGCGGCTATTTCCTAGAAGTTTGGTTGGCCACTCCATGGAATGGTTCTCTCGCCTTCCTCTTGGCATCAAGACATTCTATGAAATAGTAGACACATTCATCAACAATTATGCATTCAATATCAAAATGGATGTCAATCTAGAGGAATTATTGGCTTTGAAACAAGGAAAGAATGAATCATTTGCTTCATTCCTACAATGATGGTGATCCAAGGCCAATCGAAGCAAATGGGTCGTGTCAGAAGAACAACAAGTGTGCACTATCATCTCCAACCTCAATGATGCCTTGGCTTTCCATCTCAAAGTCCAAGGTATCACCACATATGACTAGTTGATTTCCAAGGTACTCAGCATCAAACGAGCCCTTTTGACACAACCTGGAGGATCAACTGCATATCCCAAACAATATAATAATCACCCATCCACCAGTTACAATGACAAACCTCACACATGGGAAAGAAAAAAAAATGTTACCAATGATGGTGTCATCGATGCCAAATTTTTCATCAATGCCCTTCGACAAAACACACCCACACAACAACAAAAAATCCAAAACAATCATCAAGCTAACACAACAACATAGTAGCCAAAAAATCAAATGATCAACAATGTCAACATTCAAATGGGACCACCCCAGTGAAACAAGAATTCCACCAAGTGGAAGTAAACCACCCTTGGGGAACCACTAGAGGTCATCATGAAGAAACTAATAAACGAAAACCTCATCAAGGCTCCCACCTATGAGAATTACTAGGAACCAAATGTGAAACCTCCTTGGTACAATGAAAATTAGCTCTGTGACTTCCAGACAATCAAAGGGTACACCAATAAAAATTTCATGAGGTTAAAGAACCTACTCCAATAACTCATTGATGAAAGAATCATAAATGTGGAACAACCAACAGGAAATCAAAATTTCAAAATATACACAAATTTGATGCCTAACCATAACAAAGGGAATAATAACACTGATAAGGGGAAAGGTACCTTCAAGAATGTGAATCATGTGTATGACCATGTTGTCACATCCCTGGATGAATACTATGCTACCATCACTATCAAAGGAGCCCATGTCGATTGTGGAGTCACCACAAGAGGAGGAAAAATTACCATGGTAGGGTCATCTCAGCCAAATAGAGCACCTGTATCCAACCTAAGGTCTGCTCCCAATGGTTTCAATGTCCTTGATCAGCTAAAAAGAATCCCAACACAAATCTCCATCATGGAGTTATTAAAAATTTCATCTACCTACAAGAAAATCCTTGAGGAAGCATTGGCTTCATCCACTGTCCTTGCAGATCTTGATGCAGAACAATTCCAAGCTATGGTCAGAGACATCATCACTCCAAACCTCCTTACATTCTCTAATCAAGGATTTCCCACTCAACCATCTTACAACTGTGCACTCCATTTAGAGGTCCTAGTGCATAAAAATAAATTCAAGTGAGTCTTGGTGGATGGAGGTGCAGGTTTGAATATTTGTTCCCTCAAGCTCATTAAGAACCTAAAAATCTCAGAGGATTTCATCGAAAAAGGAAAAGGTATTACAATCAGAGCATATGATAATCAAGAAAGAGTGTCCCAAGGTACAATCCAAATCCCTATTCAAGTAGGGCCAACTATCATGGAAACAACCTATTAGGTCCTAGACCTTGACTTGCCTTATAACATTCTCCTCAGATGTCCATGGATCCATGCAATGCAAGCAGCAGCATAAACCTTCCATCAATGTGTCAAATTCACATATGAAGGACAAGAGGTCACCATCCATGGAGATCCTAAACCATTCTCCTATTGCAAGAACCTAAAGGCCAAATACTACAAAATACCTCAAGTGCCTAAAAGTGATGAGGGCCCATCGAAACCATACATTGATCTATCCAATCTCACTTCCACTTCTACGATAGAGAAACTCGCTAGTCCCTCCATCCCCACCATATCTGATATCAAATACATCATCCAGGATAATGGTTGTGGAAACTATACGATTCCCAAAAATGCTTTTGTGGTAGGAGAGTTACCACAATCTCTTAGATCATGAGGATGTCTGCAATCAAATGAAGCCTCCACATCCCAAACATCCCCTGAAGAATATCCCAACTTTAGAGGTTGGGGAGATCTTGGCCAAGAAGTCATAGAGGAGGACCCATCCTATCTCTTATACCAACACATTATACTGGCAGCCAATCTACTAATGGATGATAGCAGCAAAGGTTTGCAAATGATGCTCACAATGGGCTATGATAGAAACTAGAAACTGGGACAAAACGACAATGGGCTTCTAATACCCATCATTTTGGAGATGCAAATGAGAAATCTTGGCCTTGGATGTACCCCTCTAAGTATAACCATACGTGGTCGAAGTCCTCTAGTTAGAAAGGTCAATAATCCTCCTCAGCAATTAGCAGCTAAACTTCGCTTACCCGTATCTACAGGTCAAGTCATAGACAACTTCACATTTGACATAATTGATATCTATAGTAGTAGTGATGAAGAGGATCCCATAACCAACCTACCCATGCTCTTCGAGGAAACCACCCTTCTCATGATTATCACCCTATCTTATGAGTATGAAAACCAAAACCATGAAATCCGTCTATTCTACCCACAACTCATCGATTATGACCAATAAGGACTGCCAATTCTTGACACATTCTAAAATGATGAGGCACTTTCAGAATTCATGGGACTATGGGATAATATTTTGTGTGGGGATCAAAAAGGATGATTCATCATCGAGCTAGATACACATGCATACTATGGGGAAACTATTGAATCCCTCAGTCGCAAAAGCAAAAAATTAAGAATAATCTCTAGGTCCTTGAGTGAAAACCACACTATGGCACTCTATGACCCAAAAATAGTAAAAGGAAAGGATGTATCCAATGGTAAAAACCTCTCTAAAGCGCCTGAGGATGGGGGATTCAATCTTCCTTTCAGAGCTCTTCATCAGGAAAAATTAGTGGTTTTAGTAAAAAAATGCAATCTAGTTAATCTAGGAACAAAGGAGACCCTGGACGTCACATTCTATGCAGAGTCATTACTATCAGAGGAACAAGAGCTCCTAGCATCCTTCTTGAGAGAAAGACAAGTAAATTTTGCATGGAGCTATGTAGACATGCCTAGGCTTGATCCAAAAATTGTAGTTCATCACCTAGCAATATACTATAAAGCAAAGCTCGTTAGAAAAAAGCTCAGCAAAATGCACCCTCAGATCACCCTGCTAGTAAAATTGGAATTAAAGAAGCTACTCGGTGTAGGATTCATTCGACCAATTGACTATCCAAAATGGGTGTCAAATTTGGTTCCTGTTTCAAAACCCGATGGGGGCATCAAAATATGCATAGACTTTAGGGACTTAAACAAAGCATGCCCAAAGGATGTTTCCCATTTCCCAATAGTAACATGATTGTTGACATGACGGCGAGACAAAAAATTCTTTCCTAAAGGATGGTTTCTCATGATACAACTAGATAATGATTGCTAAAGAAGACCAACACAAAATTACCTTCACTTGTCCATGGGGGAACTACTATTGGAATATGATGCCATTCGGCTTGAAGAATGTAGGAGAAACGTACCAAAGAGCCATGATGTTAATCTTCCATGATATGATCCACAAGATTGTCGAAGATTACATTGATGACACACTAGCAAAATCCAGAAAAAGGAGAGATCACATAGCAACCTTGAGCACTATTTTTGATAGGCTGGAGGAATACAAGGTCTGATTAAATCCAAAGAAGTGTGTATTCAGCGTACAGTCAAGAAATTTGTTGGGCTACATAGTGTCAATGAGGGGTATTGAAATAGATCATGCAAAGGTAAAACAAATCCTTGAGATGGAGGCACCCAAAACATTGAAACAATTAAAAGGCCTCTAAGGCAGGCTTCAGTCCATCCAAAGATTCATAGCACAACTAGCAGATAAACAAATCCCTTATTCTCACCTACTTCACAATGGAGTAACGTACAAGTGGTACGACAAGTGTGAGGAATCCTTCAATAAGATCAAAGAATATTTGCTTATACCACCGGTCCTCATGCTAGTAATCCCAATAAAGCCATTAATTCTCTATGTCAGCAATAGTAGTAGCCCTCAATGCTCTTCTAGCTCAGCATGATGAAAATGGGATAGAAAGGACCATATATTACATAAGCCACACAATGGTTGGGCATGAGTTAAACTACTCATTCATTGAGAAATCATGTCTAGCAGTAGTGTTTGCTTCACAAAAATTTAGACATTACATGTTAGCACACAAAGTCAGATTCATCACCAAAATTGATCCCCTCAAGTACCTACTATCAAAGGAAATGCTCACTGGAAGGATGGTTAAATGGGTTATGATTATGTCTGAATATGACATTGATTATGTGGAATGAAAAGCAATCAAAGGTCAGGTAATTGCAGATCATCTTGCAGAAGCACCTATGTATTCAGAGAATCCACTCATCTCAAAGTTTCCAGATGAATCCATCTTCAATCTCAACATAGCCAACCACTGGAAACTTTACTTTGATGACTCATGCACACAACATGGATCAGGAGTCAGTGTCTTCTTTATCACCCCATAGGGGGACTACATACCAAGATCCTATAAATTGGTGTTCCCTTACACTAATAACATTGCAGAGTATGAGGCTTTAACCATAGGTCTTAGAATAGCAGTATAGTGGCACATCATGGCTCTCAAAGTATACAGAGACTCCCAACTGATAATAAATCAAGTGAATGGTGAATACTAGACTAAGGATGATAAACTGACTTCATACAAAAAGATGGTAGAAAACCTCAAAGAATCATTTATTGATATCACATTTGAGCAAATTCCTAGAGCAAACAACAGAGCATCAGACGCCATGGAAATGATTGGGTCCCTATTGAACATCCCTCATAATGCCACAAAATATGAATTCTTGGTAGAGCAGCTTCTCGTGCCCCCATTCGAGGTACCAGAATCAGAATTTGTGTGTGAAATCATTGGTCTTGGTGATCCCTGGTACCATGAAATTTATACCTACCTGCAAATAGGTGTCCTACCTATTGACTTATCCTCAAGCCTAAAAAGAACTTTTGTCAAGAAAGCATCCCAATTTGTCATCCTAGGAAATACCCTTTACCATAGGAGCATAGAAGGAAACCGTAGGAGTATAGAAGGAACCTTATTACATTGTTTAAACACTGAGGAGGCATTGACCACTTTAACTAAAGTACATAATAGTATTTGCGGTTCACACTTGAGTGGAATGACCCTTGCCAAGAAATTTTTGAGTATAGGGTATTATTGGCCTATAATGGAAAGGGAAGCACATGACTATGTCAAAAGGTGCCTACAATGTTGGCAGCATGGGGACCTCATCCATCCTCTAGCTCAATAACTTCATCCCATCATCATACCATGGCCCATTTCACAGTGGGGACTCGATCTCATTGGAAAAATACTCCCACCTCATCTAATGGCCACAAGTTCATCATAACCGCCACTGAGTACTTTACCAAGTGGGTGGAAGCCATCCCCATGACATATATCACTGGAAAGAAAATATCAAAGTTCATCTTGAACTACTTAATATGTCGATACGGTGTTCCCCAAGCTATTATCTCAAATAATGGGACACCCTTCAAGAATTAGGATGTTCATGACCTTTGCAAAAAATTCAAAATCCAACATCGTTTTTCCACCCCATATTATCCCCAAGGAAATGGCCAAGCAGAAGCCACCAATAAAACCATTTTGAAAATCCTCAAGAAAATAGTCAATGACACAGGTCGTGACTGACATCTGTAGCTAAATGTTGCCCTCTGGGCCTATTGAACCAACATTTTTGCACCCATCAATGCAACCCCCTTCTCCTAGTTCTACATATCAGAGGCAGTATTACCCATTGAGATTGAGCTCTCGTCACTAAGAATATCACTGCAAAACCTCATCAAGGATGAAGAATACTGAGTATCAAGACTAAATGAGTTGGAGCTATTGGACGAGTGGTGTATAGATGCTTTAAATAATTTGCAAGTCTATCAGAATAGACTCAAGAGGATCTATAACAAGAAAATTAGAAGTAGGACCTTTCAAGTTGGAGAACCGGTACTAAATGAAAATCAGAAGAATGTCCCAAATCCAAATAGCAAAGGAAAATTTGAACCCAACTAGTTGGGACCATTTTTTATAACAGCGAGCTATAAGTCAGGGGCATATCAGTTATCAAAACCTAAAGGGGAACCTCTACAGGAGCCCATGAATAGCTCCCATCTCAAAAAAAATTATGCCTAATCTTTCAAGGTATAGAACCAAAAATCAAAAAAAATAGAAAAATGTCCTGAAAATATGGTTACCCTGATGAAAACCTAGAAAACAGGCATCTTGGTGACAACTAAAAAATCAAAAAGAAAAAAATCCAAAAAAAAAATTTAGAAAATAGATTAAAAATAGTAAAGAGAAAAAATCATCCTCTAGTGAAAACCACTTTAGTGGTGCTTTAGGCAAGTACCTTGGTGAAAACCTATCAAACAGGTGCCTCACGTAAATAAGCATTGTCCATCCACCAGGATCTTCACAACTCATTCATCATCATCCACCCATCAAGCTTCCATCATCCATCGCATTCCATCCATCAACATCCATCATCCATTTGACATCCAAATCATAGCTTGGTCTTGTGTTCATGTCATAATCCCTCCTAGTACTCAGCCCATACTCAAGGTTAGTTTGTCTTGCCTTTATCAGAGTAGTCTATTGCATCATGCTAGGGGCATGTTCTCATCGGATCAGAATCAAGTACATTCTTGAATTCCTTAAATCATAAAATCCAAAAACATTCACAAAATTAGAAAATCCAAAAATATTTGCAAAATTAGAAAATCCAAAAACATCGCAAAATCAAAAAATCCAGAAAACATCGCAAAACAAGAAAATCCAAAACATTCATAAAAAACATGAAAATCCAAAAACATTCAAAACATATCAAAATCCAAAAATAGGTCAAAAATTCAAAAATAAAGTCATCTTGTCGAACTATGGGTCTCTGAGCCTCAAACATAGGAAAGGTTGATCTTTGATCATCCTCTGAGACACTTAGGTCAATCCTTTAGGAGTCTGCCATAATAAACTAACAATCCATTTGTTCATATCTCATCAATAATCGAGTATGTGTCATTCGAACTATGTGGTCTTTGTGTGTATAATGTAGGCAAGGTCAATATGTTTATCAGCCCCCAAGGCCCCTATGATAGGTCCTTACATTATTCTTTTGGTCAAATTCTCAAGAAACCCCAAAAACATTGAAAATTTGAAAATTAAAACATTTGAAAAATCTCAAAAATACCAAAAATAGCCTCAAAACATTACAAAAAACTCCAAAAACATCAAAATATTTGAAAAAATCTATCTGTCTCATCGCACTTTCACCCACAATAAAGGCTACTCATAATAAACGATCGTCATCCTCAACCTTTGGAAAAATAATTGGAAACAAGTCTAGCAGGTGAAAATTGAAAACTAAAAACGTCAAGTCTCAGGTCTAGGTCAGTACGTAAACAAGTTAGTCAACTCTTTGTATCAATAGCCTATCATCCAATCGGTTCCATATCAATCATCTAATAACATCATGTCCTTGGATGTATCCCTCCTACAATGGGCATTATTTATCAGAAAGATTACTTGGGATAAATGAGATGACGTGCTGCCATCCACTAACATGTCCTAGGATGTATCCTTCCTACAATGGGCATTATCTTTTGGCAATAGTTTTGGTTCTTATCCTTTAAAAACACATTTCCATCTGGTTAGCGATATTGAAGAACAATAGCTTGTTTGTTTACTTTATCATTTTCTTTTGACTTATCTCTTTGTGCTCATTCCAATAACCTCTCAATGATGTTCAAACAAAAGGATTTAGAGAGATAGGAATGGGGCAATGATCATTATCTTTTATCTGATGCTCTTTTTTGATGTTCTTGTAATATAACCTCGGTCATGCATGCTTTATTTGGGCATAGAAAAGGTGTTTTAGGTGTCTTGTTGACCACATAGGAAGGCTTTCCTTTTCTATGTTTTGGTCCAAGATGTTTGAAATATTTGAATTGCATTTTGAATGAGGTTTCGTACATGTCAGGTGTGAACAAGAGTACTCCTATCTGATTGTTGAGTCGAAGTCCATCACACTAAGTGCAACGCCATCCTGGTTCTTTATACCTTCATGCATCATGCTTATGCATGTTATCAAACATAAGGTAAGTGGCCCTTTTAAGGTCCCAATTCCTAATAAGCGAATCATCCATCTCTCATCATCATCGACTTGTGTCTTGTTAGAATCTCTTGCTTTCTTCTATCTCCTTTCCGCACTAACATCATCATGATCAGGCAATCGTCATCACAAATGCATTCATCTTGCATCCAAAAACAATCAACATACTGCATATCATATCATATCATATAAGAAACACCTATCATCTCACATGCATGTTCATCATCATAATATAGATTTGATAGTCTAAGCATCTCATAAAACCATACATTTGCATAAAACATCCATTGCATAAACATATAGGCATCATCAAATCATATCATCATTTAAGTTGTTTAGGATAATATATAGATTGGTTATTCTAAGCATCATAAAACCATCCCATTTGCATCATCATCACAACCATCCATATGTCCATCTTGAACCTCTTTATCGCATGATCGACCCTCAAATCGAATCTTTTCACTTGATCTCTCGAGGGGGCAATGTACCAGTGTACTTCTTTCTACTGGGGAATTCAAAAAAATAAAAATAAAATTGAATTTTGATTGCGGCACGTTTATTCTTTGAACTAACACAGCAAGTGCATTGCTTCAAAGAGGGGAAAAATGTAAACATGAAAAATGTCTTGATCAACTAACTTCGATTCTTCTTTAAATCATCCCTTTATTAACTACTTCATTAATCCATCTTAATTCCTCTATTAATCAAATCAATCAAATTTACTTAATTAAGTCATAAATCAATCCTATGGTCCCTCTTTAATTACATAAACCAATCTTATTTAATTAACTTCTAAAGCTCTTCATTTAATTAAATAAATCAAACTTATTTAATTAAACCACTAACATCATTCCCTTTAGCTAAATAAATCAAAACATTTATTTAACTAAGTCTAAATCACTTTTCATCTCCTTCTGATTTATTTTAATCCATAAATCTAAGTAAAAAAGTCAAATCATCTAATCCCTCATTAAATTAATCTTATCTTGATTAATTTAATCTAAGCTCATGTTACATCCTGTAGCTTTTCCCACATGCACAAATAAATCATTTAATTCATTTATTAAGTCTTCATTTTCCCTCAACAAGGCATCTTTAGAGAATATTCCCTCAAATTTGAATTCAAATCCAAGTGGGATGAGTCCTTCCAACAAGGCATTTATGTCACCTTACAAGTCCTTTTGCATTGAGCCAAGTGTCCATTACTCCCTTTGACTCTCCCTCCACCTTGTCATTTCAACATTTTTAAATTTCAAATATATGCATTTATGGGTACATTCATCAAAACTTCAACATCCTTGGCCCATTCACATGATGACAAGTGGCTTCTTCCTATTGGTTGAGTTTTTGTCCCACATTTATCCCTCTTACTTCTTCTCTCATCAAAATCTTCTATAAATGGAGAGGCTATCCTCCATTCAATCATTCACAATCTTCATGCAAAGTTATTCTCTTCACATTGAGAGCTAATTTTTTCCACTTCATAGAATTTTCAACAATCTTCATCATTTGGCTTGTCAAGGGTTGGGAAAGGGTCACTTTTCACAACAAAGTGACACCAATGCACTATGGAATAGGTGTGCATTGTGCTTCTCTAAGCTTTTTTTTGGTTTATGTTGTTATTTCATTTTGCTCATGAAGTATGATGCATTATTTCATAGGAACATTTGTAGATTTGCATGACTTAAACTAACCCCCACTAATGAGTGTTGGAGTTCAGACTGTGTGCAGATTTATTGGTGCTCACACTACTGACAACCTTAGACATGCTTATGTTTAAAAAGGAAAACACTTGACCAACACTACGATTAATGGCATAAATAGAGAACTCATAACTTTACCTTTCTCTTGGGTGATATTCCCCCTCTCTTTCTCTGGAGGGCATTAAAATCATTGTTGCATTTTCACTCAAGAAACAAACGAGTAGTTATCTGAAAACTATTACATCATGATCATATCATTGCATTTTCACCAACATTTTTTTTAATAGTAGAAACATTACATTGCATTTCCTCATAAACATGTCATCAAATATCCATAAATAATTCATTTAGATCTATATTGAACCATCAATTTTGAGGGTGACTATGGACTTCTCTTGCACTCTTAGGATCTTTCACCTAAAAGGAGAGAGATAGAACCCTAAAATTAAAGTGGTTCACTCAAATTAAGGAATTTAATATGGATTTCAGACTAAATGTAATGATCTTAATGCAACTAAGCTATGAAATTGATTTATTATTAATGCAAAACTAATGAAAGCAATGTTTGAAAATACAATGAGGTATGAAAAAATCAACTAAAACCTGAACAAACACAAACAAAATTGAAAGAGGTTGAACATAATGCACCTGGGAATTAGATGTTGAATCTGGAACGCTCTAAAAATTGGTAGAAATCACTGTAAATCACTAGTGGGACTTATTCACCATTGATGGTGAATTAGTCTTACTACTAGTAAAAACACTTGAAACTAGGTATGTGCAAGATCATCATGCAAAAAACAGGCCCCTAAGTGGCAAAAAAATCAGAAAAATAAGAGTTAGGCAACTTGACGTAAAAATTTGAATAAGTTATCTATATTATTTAAAAAATATGTAAGAATAGAATCTGTAGAAAATTGAATGTAGTTTCTAAACTACTAGGTTTGTTTAAAAAAAAAAAATCTATTTGGTGAAAATTTGAACTCTCAATGCAGTGGTACTTAAATTTCAGGGAAAAAATAAGAAGTAGGTGTCTGTTTGACCACCTTAACCACAATAAAATGATAATATTTTTCTATAATATTTTAGATATAAGAAGAGGACTCATGCCCCGATGTGATACATATTTTTTTGTAATTTTTTTCCAAGTAAATAATTAATTATGAATTTTTTATTACAACATTTTAAAAAATATAAAACTCGTATGTCTGACCATCTTAACTTGGTCAAAACTTCATGAAATTCAATTTTTCTTTCTTTAATCCTATAGTATATGAAGCATAGAATATGACGCATGGTTTGGATTCAAAAAATGTGATACCATTTGAAAGCTATAGATGTTTTTCAATTAGCCTATCAATCAGGACTTTAGTCATAATTTGGAATAGAAAATGAATAATAATTACTTATTAAATTCAAAGTAAAGCATAACGTATATTAGTGGAAAGATGAGAATCTCTTTTAAAATCCCTTTTTGTTTCATCAATTTTGGGTTAAAAAATAGTCGTCAACCACATACCCATCATATTACCAATTTTTGGCCCATCATGATCCTGCACATACCCAACTACTTCCCAATAGTCGAGAACTGGATTATGAAGAAAACAATTTTTTTCAACCCTTAGGTGGTACTCATTTTCCACTGATGGTGAATCAGTTCTCCTCAAAAAATCTGCAAATTCAAGAGTTGATTATGTAAGTCCAGATCTACACTTGTCTTCTTGTCGGGTTGACGGAGTCAAATTTGTAGAAAATTGGTTGTAGGTTGTCTCCAAGCTTGAAATAGGGTTTAGTTGACTTGAAACACTTTGCTGACTTGTTGACCACCTTTCAACACCTATTTTCTTGACAAGTATGCATACAAAAGTCTGCAAACACACATGCAAAAGGGGGAAAATGGTTAAGTGTTACAGTATACTAATTTTCCTTGGTCAAATCCCACTTCGGTAATCAAAACCTTAATAAATAAATGGAATGAAATGAGCAAGGAATGATGAATAAACAACATGAAAATGTCCTAAACTAACCAAAAACCTTGTTGAAGAAGTCTACAGATATGTCAATGGCTACTCCAAGATGTTTTATGTTTTCTTGATTGAATGATGCTTGAATGAATTAGTGAATGAGTGAACTTGATGAATGCTTGAATGAATGGGGGTTGAAATGAGAAGAAAAACACTTATTTATACACACTTATGCCCTAATAACCCAATAATACCTCATCAAACGCCAACATAAGGTCTTTTTGAATAAAAACCTGAAAGGAAATTTGAATTATTTTGAATTTGGAGCCAAGAGGGACTCATTTGCCACCCATGGCGAATGCGTCCCACCTTGGGCTTGTAGGTGTGTGTCAGGAATCAACTTGCATTTAATGTTGTTTATCAGGTTTACATTAAAAAATACACTTAATTAAGTCTTATGAGTGTGTAAAGGGGTCAAATAAAGCATAATAAAGGTGTAAATAGTGATAACAAGCCTAGAAAAGTGTGAAATATTGTTACAAGACTTTACAAAACTTTAGAATGGGACTTGACAAGTGATGAAAAGGAACACATTTTAGGTGAATTATAATAAGAAGAGTCTAGAAAAGTGTAGAAATGTGTTACAACACTTCACAACAACTTCACAAGATGTCATAATTTGAATTTTTAGGGCCTAATGTGAATGCATAAGTTACATTGAAACATTAAATCAAAACAAGATAAGCCAAACATCACAAGAGAAAGACCTAAAAGACCATGAAAATGTCAATGATCCATTTTTCTATGGTACATTTAGCCCCCACTTTAGTGAGAGGATGAACTTTATTTAAACTCACACTAAAGTAGCCATGCATATCGAGAAGGATCCAAATGCACTTATGTTAGCAAGATGGAATGAAAACGATCAAGAGGGATGATCAAGCCCACATGATGAAGATCCCATGGAAAACTAAACATAAGAACAAAGGAACACAAGTGAAAGAAAGAGAGAAGGGAGAAGAAAAATGAAAAGAAAAAGTCAGATCAAGCTTTGATTGTTTGTTCAACTAGTTGTGAATCAGATCCAGGTTGTTTGTCCAAAAAAGAAAATGCATACTCACTCTGGGGTGACGAAACTCATGGAGGTCTATTGGGTGAGAAGGCCCAAAAGATGAAATACATTCACGAGTTGGTATGCACTCACAAACACATAGGTGGCTAAGGGGAAAGTTGTGCCACAGAATGGGCTTCCCACTCAACCATATTAAATTTATACCTCCTGATAACTTTAACAAGACACCACAAAGGAAAATTTTGGTTTCTTCTTCATGAGACAAACAAAGCTTTGTATGCTTAGAACTCATGAACAAATGCAAATGTACCACAGGCATGCAAGTTGCATTATGCAAGGTGGTAAAGATGTAAAATGTAAAATGCAAAAATGCAAAAGATTTTCAAAGGAGTCTTGTTAAGTTCATGCAAGGTCTATCACTTAGGGAACATTGTGTCTAATGTCTCCAAGAGAGGACCAATCAAAGAATAGAATATTCATAACTTAGGGGATGCAATGTGTCGCATCAGGCCACCAAGAGGAATGCAATATTCTAAGATAGATCACACTTATGAAGGACATCACACCCAATGTCATCCATAAAGTGATAAACGCATCGTATGAAGTGACAAGGCTGCACTAAGAACCAAGAATGCGAATGACATGATGCCAATGTATTCCCCCCACTTTAAAGGAATTACTACACACTATTTTGTGAGAAATTTCTTTAAAGTAGCAAAGGGAAAAGAAATGTAGAAAGAAAACAAGACATGAGAGCCAACTTGGAAAGCCCCTATGCCAAGTCATATGTTTCCAAGTAAGGCTACTTCATGTAAATGAAAAAGAGAACAAAATAAAGGAGGGTTTTCCCCCAGAAAGGAACACACCAAACACATAAGGGATCTATGGATTTGGGGTCAGTATGTTCGTTGCTTCAATGTTTTTATAAAAGAGCTTGGAACTATCATCATTCCCCAAAGCGCATAGAACTAGAAGTATGACACAAAGAGAGTGAAAACAAAATTAAAAAGAAGTCAATTTTGGGTCAACATGGAAGAGACATTGTAGCCTCAATGCTTTGCATTGTCCCCAAAAGGAAAACAAAAGAGAAAAGAAAACAAAAGGAAAAAGAAAAGAAAAATGTTTTGGGGCAACATGAAGGAGACATTTTGGTCTCAATGCGTTGCGTCATCTCCAAAAGGAAAACACATGAAAAGACAAAGTAAAAGGAAAAGGGACCTTTTTGGTCAACATGAAAGAGACATAGGGTGTCTCAATTATTTGCATCATTCCCAAAAGGAAAAAAAAAAAAAAGTGAAAAGGAAAGGATAAAGTACAACATATAGAAGAATATAGGTACAAATAGAGGAAGTGCACAAAGAGAGAGAACATCAAACAAACATTATGAGGGAACACGATATGCACATCCAATCAAGCCAAAGAAAAGGAAAATGTAAAATGGCTATCAAGGTGAATGCAAGTCAACCATCTAACAAGTTATTTTCCTACCAATCATGTTCATTATATTGTGAGGGCAGTTAACTGTCCAAAGGGAGAATTGCAAGTGCCGAACTAGGGGAAGTGTCAGGTTCTTCACTTGGTGTAGAAGATTTATCATTTAAGCTCATGGTAGATGAAAATAAAGAGTTTAAATCATTATGCACTTCTTCATCTATTTTAGTGATCTCCTCATCGTTATTAGCATCTAAATTAATCACGATGGGAGGATGGAGAGTAATTTCAAAGGACGGGTGCATCAGGAGTTATGGCTATTGTATAAAATTGTTTTGTTGGGATTGTTGTATCGTACTAGCTTGTGGCAGGTCAAGAGGAGTAGGGTGATTAGTTATTGCTTTTGTCAAAGGCAGAGGTTTATTTTATTTGTTGTTTTTGGTTTACATTTGATGAGCAAGGAGATGGCGACGACGCCTACAATCCCTAGCACCACAGTTTCTTTTAATTTTATTTTGAAGCTATTAAGGTGTAAGAGTGGTTTGATCCACCATAGGTTCCTTTTTTTCGAAGGGGGAAAAAGGGAAGAAACCAAAGAAGATGGGTCAATCACTTTCTCTTTGACTTTATAAAATTGTTTAATGCGAGGAGGCATGACAGAAATGGTTTCATTATCTCTTGGGAATTTAAACAATGAAGGGGAAGTGTCTATGGTTGGTTACTCATGAGGTTGTATTGTTTTTTAAGTTTTAGACTCAGGCTAAAGCATGGTCTCATAAAGGATAGGAGTATCAGAAGTGGATGGGGACATGTTACGAAGAGACAATTCGACTATTCATTTGGCTTTAAAATTTTGATAGGTTATGAAAAAGAAGTCTCTTCGAGGGGTAATGGGTTCCATAGGTTCAGGAAAAAAGGCTTCTAAGGAAAAATTACCTTTACAGGACAACGAATTAAAGCCATTATGGTGTATGGTAAATATCTCATTGCCATGCGAAAAATTCAAACATTTGTGAACATCTGAAGGAACAAATTTCATCGAGTGAAGATAAGGATGACCTAGCCATAGATGAAATTGATCAGATTGTGGAATAATAGAAAATGTTACATCCAAAGTTTTGGGTCCTATTTGTAATGGGAGTACGATCGATCTGATTGTAGGGCATGCAAAACTGATATGTGTTTTAATCCATTTGGTTGGTTTATTATAATAATCTTTGATAGAGATAATGTAATACTAAAAATTCTTTTGTGATCACATTCTCACCACACACGGGATCTATTAATATCCCATTGGTGGGCTTACCATAGATGCGGTCGGCTATGTAAAGAGGACCATCTAGAATATTTTTAAGTATATCATGTGAAGAAAAATTAATATCAAGAGATTTGTTGGTTGGGCCCTTATGAGGGACAACGTCTATCGTACCCACAAGTTCAGCCATAGGATTAACTTGGGTAACATTTGGAGTGATATCATGTTGTTCATTATTTGTATCAATGTTTATAACATGAGTGTTTGAAGGTTCACTAGCCTTAACAAATGAAACATTGTGTTTAGGCATAGGGTTGGTAAATATTTGTAAATTCTGATTAGGGGGTGCAATAGACTTATTTCCTTGATTGTTGACACCCGCAATGGACAAACAACCAACATCAATGAGGTCTTGAACTAAGTGTTTGAGATGTTTACATTGTTTGGTGTCATGTCCATTTTGGTGATGAAAATGACAATGAGCGTTTGGTTTAAAGGTGGGTGGTAAAGGCTTGGTGGTATTAAGTGGTTTAACGGTAGGAAAAGTGATCATTTGTTGCTGGAGTAGTTGATTCATTATGTTATGGAGAGTATCGAGTAAGGGGGTAAATTATTTCTTCAGGTCCCCATAGGTAAAGGGAACCACTGCTTTAACAACTGCCACTTGACTTAGAATAGGTTGGGTTGGTTACGGAGGAGGCAGATTGAACTGTAAGAAGCCTTTGTTTGGTTTTCTAAAGTTTTGCACGTTGTTTTGGTTGCATTATTTAGACTTCTCAGCTCAGTTAGAAGTGGACTTTGAATCATGACTAATAATCGAGTTGTGATAGTCACAAAGGGTTGTGCATAAATGTATGAATGAAGGAAATTTCATCATGGTTAACTTATCTTGAAGATTAGTGTGCACTTTTTTGATAAACATCTTTTGAAGATGTGAATCAGGAATCTTGACATCAATTTGAGCATACAATGACTGATAACATGAAATAAAATCAGTTACTTTTTCATTTGTATTTTTTTTACATATAAGCCATTGTCATTTTGGGAGTCATATGGACTTGGAAGTGACTTATAAAGGCATCCACAAGTTCATTAAATGATTAGATTGAATGATTGGGTAAGTTTGAAAACCACTCCAATGCAGTGTCCTTTAATCATTGCATAATGTTGTATAGGAATTAACATGATTAGTAGGATCTCCTTTACCTTCATACTTCTCAAACCTAGGCATCTCAATTCCCTATGGCATCTGTGTTCTTAATATCTCTAGAGATAATGGTCTACTGCGGACATGATATATGGGTGGATCATTTTGACTTTGGCTAATGGTGGATATTTGTTGTTGCATGGATGAAACAATGTTAAAGAGTTGCGTAATGATGGGGTCATCGTAAGTGGTATGAGGAGGAAGGGAAAATGGTGATGCATTGTATGTAATGTTGGGAGAAGTGAAGGGGACACTAAGAGGGGTGCAGGTAGAAGATGGAACATTTGATGCCACAAAAGAACTAGGAATGCTAGTTGGAATAGTGAAAGAATGAGTCACATGACTAACCTATTGCATGGTTGTTGTAACTTCAGGATTGGTATAGGTTGGTATGGATGTTATGGTTGAAGGAGGGCGAATGTAAGATCCTCCTTGGTTCACAACAGTGTTTGTTTATTGGGATGTGGAAGGAACATGTTTGTTGTATATCTTAGCTATTCTTTTCATAACTTGTAAGCCATCGTCACCTTCAATCAAGTGATGGAGGTTTTCTTTGGTAGGTATAGTAGTGGTGTAAATGTTTTCAAGACTTAAATATTGTTGCAAATGTGCAAAATCCCCATGAATACTAATGACTTTCTCTTGCGGAATGGAATTAGTTTGTGTGTCAACATGCATTGGATGTGAAGGTAAAGGCATACTAGTGGTAGTATCCATGCTTAATGCACCATTTTCCATACTAGGAATAGGAGCTCTTGAGATCCCAAGGTCTATAAAAAGAAGTGCTATCATGGGAAGCCATGTGTTTAGAACTTCATCTCACTAAAGTATTATCAATAGGGCACCAAACACTCATACTATAAGTACCAAAAAATATGGGGTGAAGGAAAATGGAAAATAGGAATAAAAAAATGCTAATGACAAAAAAATTATAAACTGAAACAAGAAGACGGTAATAGAAAACATAAATGCAGGAAATACTGTGAAAATGCCAAAATTTTCAATACAAAAAATGCAACTAGACTGATTCGCCCAAGGTGGTGAATGAGTCCATGTATGGATTTTTTTTATGTTTTTTCAAAAAAATTAAAATGATTTCAATGCTTTTCAGATGTAGAATGAGGATGAAAATGTGAATTTTTAGTTTTTTAATGATTTGATATGCAAAAATGAAATCTATTTGATTCTTTCTCTAATGTAGTTTGAGAAACCCTAGGATACAAAAACAAAACAAAACCTAATTAAATGTTGATGAAAAGGAAACCTAGGATGCAATATGTAGTTAAAATTAGAAAGATAATGTGTTCAATATGAAGGTTCACTGAAATGAACCATCAATTTTGAGGGTGACTATGGGCTTCTCTTGCACTCTTAGGATCTTTCACCTAAAAGGAGAGAGATAAAACCCTAAAATTGAGGTGGTTCACTCAAATTAAGGAATGTAATATGAAATTGAGACTAAATGTAATGATCTTAATGCAACTAAGCTATGAAATTAATTGATTATGAATGCAAAACTAATGAAATATGCAATGTTTGGAAACATAGTGAGGTATGCAAAAATGAACTAAAACATGAACACAAACAAAATTGAAAGAGGTTGAATAGAGTGCACCTGGGAATTGGATTTTGAATTTGGAAGGCTTTGAAAACTGACATAAATCACTATAAATCACTAGTGGGACTCATTTTCCACTGATGATGAATCAATCCTGCTACTGGTAAAAACACCTGAAACTGCTTCCCAATAGTTGGGAACTAGATTCTTAAAAAAACAACTTTTTCAGCCCTCAGGTGGGACTCATTCACCACTAATGGTGAATCATCCTCTTCCAAAAATTTACAAATTCAAGAGTCAATTCTATAGGTCCAAATCTACACTTGTCTGCTTGTTAGGTTGACGAAGTCAAATATGTAGAAAACTGACTATAGGTTGTCTCCAAGCTTGAAATAGGGTTTAGTTGACTTGAAACACTTTGTTGAATTTTTGACCACCTTTGAACACCTATTTGCTTGACAAATCTACATACAAAGTCTGCAAACACACATGCAAAAGGGGAAAAATGGTTAAGGGTTAGAGTATAGGGATTTTCCTTGGTCAAATCCCACTTTGGTAATTAAACCCTTAATAAAGAAATGAAATGAAATGAGCATGCAATGATGAATAAACAACATGCAAATGTCCTAAACTCACCAAAAACCTTGTTGAAGAAGTCTGAAGATATTTCAATGGCTTGTTCAAGATGTTTGATGTTTGCTTGATTGAATGGTGCTTGAATAGATTAGTGAATGAGTGAACTTGATGAATTCTTGAATGAATGGTGATTGAAATGAGAATAAAAACACTTATTTATACACACTTATGCCCTAATAACCCAACAATACCTCATCACAGGACGACATAAGGTCTTTTTGAAGAAAAATGCAAAAGGAATTTGATAGCAAGCTAGGGGTTAGCACAATAGGTTTGTACAAAGATTCACAACTTGGTCCTTGACTAACTTCCCAACTACTCACAAAACCCCTTAATTGGAATAGGCCTCCAAGTGCTCCAACTTGTACTTTATTTTTCATATATCAACATGAACTTGTTTAGGCATCTAACAAGATTAAGATCCACATAAAAAAAAAACTTTCCTACTTAGACCCATAATCAATTCCCAACCTTGACATCTCAAACATAAGAACTTTCAAAAATTGAATTGTCCTAACCGGCAAAAAAGGGCTTCTTGACACCATTCAACTTGTCATACAACCATAAAGGACTCTCAAGGTCTATAAATTTGATTCAAAAGAATATAAAACTCCACAATAGATCACCTTTCAACTATTTTTTATGGTCACTCAAAATAGGGAACTCCAACTATGCAAAATTGTCCTATTCAGGATTGTGACAACACTGCCAAAATAGGGCAGTCAATTGAATGAATTCAAATTCCTATCAATCCAAAATTATTTTTTAGGAAATAGATACAAATACACCATGGAAACCTTTTAAAACAAAAAAAAAACAATAAATATTCAAAAACCACAATCATATAACCTATAATTAAATCTCCACTATTCTCAGATTTACCAGTCTTTTACAACATTTACAGACCTAGGGCTTCCTAGAATCTACCCAAAACCACAACCACAAAATTAGAGACCTTGATAATCTGATAGAATACATACATAAACCTTTGCGCACCAATTTTCAAGTGATTTTGATGGTGAAATTCTGAGTAACACAATTTTAATCTCACTGTTTACCCTAGAAGAGGGTTTAACCCACATGTAGGAATTTGCTCATAACTTTCTCAAATTTAAATGGATTTAAGTAAAACCAAGTGAATATTAAAAAGGATTCATAGGGCTTACACCTAAAATGGAGGAGGAAAGGTTTTGAGTACAAAATATGGCCGTACAATGGCCAAATATCATGAAATTGTAGAAAATTAATAGAATAACTAATGTTTATCATTGAAATATTCATCCTACAACTTTCCCAACCTTCCTCTATCTTTCCTCAAATCATAAGAGGCATATTTAAGCCTTACCAACCATAACTAACCAAAACCAATTGACACAAACCAACTTTTCAAATACATGACTCTTAAACTTCCATTTTTTGCACTTTTCATTCTTACAAATATGACACATTTTGACAACATGGCATCATAGACCCACATAAGCAAACTAGGATGCCAAACATGTTTAAAATGTTTCATTAGACCTTATTACAATCATGAAAACATGAAACCTAAACTAAGAGCCAAAGTTGCCTCATCGAGGCATGTTCTTCCTAGGGCGCACCTGCAGCAAAATTTTGAATTATTTTGAGTTTGGAGCCAAGAGGGATTCTTTCACCACCCATGGCGAATGGGTCCCACCTTGGACTTGTAAGTTTTTTTTGGGAATTGACTTGCATTTAATGTTGTTTGTCGAGTTTACATTCAAAAATACACTTAATTAAGTCTTATGAGTGCATAAAGCATAAGAAAGGTGTAAATAGTGATAACAAGCCTAGAAAAGCATGAAATCTTGTTACAAGACTAAGAAAGGGGTCAAATAAAGCATAAGAAAGGTGTAAATAGTGATAACAAGCCTAGAAAAGTGTGAAATTTTGTTACAAGACTTTACAACACTTTAGAATAGGACTTGACTAGTGATGAAATGGTGTTTTTTTGGTGAATTATAATAAGAAGAGTCTAGAAAAATGTAGAAATGTGTTACAACACTTCACAACACCTTCACAAGATGTCATAATTTGAATGTTGATGACCTAATGTGAATGCATAAGTTACATTGCAACATTAAATCAAAGCAAGATAAATCAAACATCACAAGAGAAAGGCCTAAAAGACCATGAAAATGTCAATGATCCATTTTTCTATGGTACAGTTGTAGTAACATATCATTGCATAAATTCTTCATAATATTTAACTTTCAAGATTTAATAGTCTCATGTTTCATCATAAAAATTACCATAAAGTAAAATGTAATTTTAGAAATCTAGGGTGGGTTGTAACATATAATTCAAAATAATGCAACACACTAACACTCTCTTTACTTTAATAGCACTCTCACAATACTTACAATGTATATTTAAAATAGAAATAGAGAAAATGTAGTAATAAAAATAATTTTGCATAACCTCATGATAGAAAAGTATGCAAATAAATATTCAAAATCTACCATAAAATATATGTCTACTTATTATAAAGGTGACACAAGATATTCCCTAATAAAATCCTCCATGTAATACAAAACTAGCATCCAAAAGAATTCACATCAACACATTATTCAATAATGAAAAATTTCAATACACTTGCAGACTCTTCATGCAGGGTTTTGAAATATTTATCTCATTAAATGCATTTTTCATGTGTCCAAACATAATGGCTATTTTAAAAACCATACATCCCATGTCATGCTTTGTATACCTATTCTACAAGAGAGGTCAATATGATGATAGCCAACTCCCACCACTAAACATGTACTTTGTTTTATAAAATCAACCTCACACAAAACTACCAAGTGGTATTAGTTAAACCATGTGTCTCAAAACCATGAGATCAAAAAACCATTGACCCTAGCATTTATTTTTTGTTAATTTTTATATTAAATATTTTTCCAATGTGTTTAACCTACACATAAATATCTAGCCAATTTCACAAATAACTTTATAAGTGGACCCAAATAAATATTTAATGTGGCTAAACAAATCTCTTAAGATACACCACAAATAAATATTTATTTTAAATAATTAAAATATTTCTTTTCTTTCTCAAATTATACAAAAAGTTTTTTGCTAATATAATCTCATTTGATGTATGCATATGGTGTCACGGAAAAAGAAACCCTTCTACTTTTCTTGGTTGTTTTGGGCCCTCCTTGTGAATTAGGCTTATGTTGCCTTGATTTAGTGTTGTAATGTGGTTTACACATTCACATTAGGTCTTGGGACCTTTTGAACTGATGAATTTTAATGGTACCTTGATAAAGTGTTGTGAAGTGTAACACACTTTTACACTTTTCAAAGGTTTTATTAATTAATTGATCTTAATAAACCTCTTTCTAATCAAAATAGGCATTAATCTTGCCTTATTTGAAGTGTTGTAACACACTTGCACACTTCTCTAGGCTTTTCATTAATAATTACTATTTATTATGCTTTAATTGGCCCTATTTTACATCTGCAAGCTTCATTTATTACATCTTTTCTAGGATAATCCCAACACCAATCATTAACCAATCATAATCTAGGTGCTTTTGGCTTGTGTTGCCTAGATTTAGTGATTTGGGACTCATTTGCCACCTTGGGTGAATGGGTACCACCTAGATTTTTGGGTCTCGAACCGATTTTCACACATTTCTAAGAAATTTTGGTTTTTGGTCCCATGCATTATGTCTGATGGGACTCATTCACCAACTTGGGAAAATGAGCCTCGTGTGGCCCAAAATCAAATTTAATTCAAATTTTTGGCAGGATTTTATTCTCCTAGATCTGATGTCAGCTTGTAGTGTTGTAATTTTGGGAATTCTTTCATAATTGAGTATAAATACAAGGTTCTTTCACTCATATTTTCACCTAGCAATCTAAGAAGCAATAAAGTGTTCACAAGAATTCACAAGAGCATTCAAGAGCATTCAAGGGTAGATTATCAAGCATTTTAGAGCATTCTTCAAGCATCAATCATCATGTCAAAGATTTCATATATCATGTTTATTATTGTGCTAACAATTTTGATGTGGAGTTTATGATTCAAGCAAGTGTTTTATTCAAGATCAACATCAATCAAGCAAGAGTCAAGAACCAAATCCATTGCTTCCATTTCAAGGATATTTGTAACACCTTATGGCTAGGGTTTGGTGAGTTGCAACATTGTTAGTTTTTCATTCATCATTCTTCATTCATATTTGCTTTCATTTTAAGGTTTAATTACTACCATGGGGTTTGACCAAGGAGAACCCCTATCCACTAACCCAACAACATTTTTCCCTCTCCTTTGTGTGTGATTTGCAAGTTTAGGCTGCATTTTTCCTAAGGAAAAAGATTGGAGAAAAGTTGCAAATCATCCAAAGTTGTCAAAGTTTTCATCAAGCCTTGGAGAACCTTGGAGAAGAACTACAGGTTGCAAATTAGAGATTTGGATCTAGAAACTACTAAGGAAGGACAAAGTAGGTAGAGAAGAGAAGGATCAGCTTTTGAAGTTGCAAAAAATCCCAACTAGACTAATTCGCCACTTCTAGTGAATGAGTCCAAATTCTAACCAGTTTTCAGGATTTTGCAGATTCAGATACCCTTTTGTTCAAAACTTTTCTTGCATAGTTTTCCAAAAACTAGATTGATTCACTCAGCTTGGTGAAAGGAGTCCCAGTTAGTGTAAAAGCATATTTTTCAATGTTCCAGACCTCCATTCTACCTTCTCCAGATTTCCATGTGCACACATTTTTTTTTACAGATTTATCTTGTATTTCATTCACCTTTCTAGGTCATTTAGTGTTAGTTTTCATTCAACTAGGGTTTTGCATTTCATCTTGCATTTCATTGTCTTTTCCAAGTTTAAAGTTGGTGGTGAACCCCTCATTAGATCATATTTAGTCCCTAGGACAACCCTATTGCAAGATCTCTTTCTCTTTTGCATTCAGATCTCTATGGTTATCCTTGAGTGGAATCTTGGAAAGTGGGTGTGATAGCATAGCATCATCATTACACCACCCCTTTTTAAGAGTTTCCAGCATTGCATAAAGGATAATTTATCAAATACATCATCATAACCATCCATGAAACTACATAAATATTTGACACATTCTCATGCTTTAAAAGATACCTAAAATAACATCCATGATGACCAACATCTAAAGAAATAAATTCTCTCATCCTCCAACATCCCACCTATGGACAAAAAGAAACAAGCCAAGGTGAAGATGCACCAATTCAAATAACACAAGCATCAAATTTAATACATGACCTGAAATAGAAACCACAAAAAGGGATCCAAATTACTAAATTAGGAAAAAACCCACTAGGATTGAAATAGAAACCATGCAACATTTGGTAATACATACAATCACCCATTTCTCTAAAGGCATCAAAACATCAATAGAACTCATCCCAACAACATATCCAACCCATAAATGACAATTTCACAAGCTCCTCGTATAAAACCTTTCAATGAAGCACATGCATTCTACAAACTCCCACTATATGGATAAAGTCAAATATATCACAAAGTGTGATTTAAAATATTGATGCAAAAAACTATAAATATTTTTTGAAATATTGAAGCAAAAATGCAAAAAAGCTTCACAAATTCATATAATAAATAATATAAATAAAATAAATTAATTCTTAATATATATATAATTCTCAAGTAAAATAAAAATAAATCTTAATTAAATAAAATAATTTTAATATCTTTCAATTTTTTAAGATAAATATATTTAAAATATCTATACTAATTTATATTATTACATCGAGAGAAGCAACTACAATGGTAGCAAGGGGTGGAGTATAATGGTGAGTGTGTGTTAACAAAAACTATAAAATAACTATTACATAAATAAAATAAAATAAATTAAAATAACTCTTCAAATAAAAGTCCAAACAAATTAAAATAATTCTTAAATGATTCTAAAATATAAAATAACTATTTTAATAAAATGAAAATAATTCCTAAAATAATTTTTAATTAATTGCAGCATAAAATAAATTAACTCTAAAATAAATACATTTTTAACTAAATATGTTGAAGATATCTATACTATTTTTATTATTCCATAATTATTCGTATTTAGTTGATAGGCTACATATATGGTGAGATTTGATCTTGAAATAAGTCTCACACCTACAAACAACTATTGAGTCATCAGAAAATAACTTTTAGCTTTAATGGTAAATCAACTATCAATTAATGGTAAAAGCCTCCAAAATCTCACTTATCACATAAAATCTAGATAAATATTGATTTTCCAACCAGATGGGAACATATTATTTCCATTTGTAATTTTTTTGACAATTTGATGGCAACTTTATTTTATCATTTGCATTGCTTTATGTTTTAAATCTACATTCAATACTTCAAAATATAATACCCAATTTCCTTAAAGAAAAAGTCAAGATTTGTCTAAGGTTATTTCATTCCATTATATAGCACTTATTATTAATTGTTTATTCTAGCCACATACAACTAGAACTTGTAACACAAAGCATACATACACAACACATACTCTCTAACATATTAACATACATATAGTTTATTTTCTCAAATTTCTGGATTCGATTGCATAATAATTTTTGCATCAATGTTTTGGATCACACTCCATGATCCAACATTAGGATGAAAAACAAAGAGATCAAGGAGAAATGGATAGTTGCAAACCAAGACTAACCTTAAGAGACAAGAGGAGGAGGGGAGAGAAGGATGCACAAGTATCAAGGAAGACAAGAAAATTAAAATGTAAAATGTAAAAGAAGAAACAACTTAGAGAATAAAAAGAAACAACTAGAACTTGAACCAACTTAAGAAAAAAGGAAGAAAGGAGCAATCTCAAAAAGAGAAATAAAAAAAAATGCAAGAAGGAAGGAACAATTTTTTTAAATCAATCAATAAGTAGATTAAAAAAATAAAATTAGAAGACTACAAAGGACCAAAAAGGAAATTGCTAAAAACACACAAAACATAAACCAGAAGCAAACAAAAGAAAATGTATATGTATACATACATATACACATATAAATGCATAACATGCAAAAACATACAAATACATAAACCCAAATGCATACGAAATACACATATATATGTATACTATACACATGTACATGCATAAATGTACAAAAACATACAAAAACAAAAACACAAATGCATACCAAATACATACATACACATGCATATAAAAACAAAAATGAATACCAAATACATATACATACAAACAAATAAAAACCTAAGCATAAACCCAAAAACATAAACACCAAAAACCAATACGAAAAAAAAAGAAAATAAATACAAACATGAACACACAAAAATACATACAAAACCAAAATTATCAAAGAAATAATATAAATAATTGAGATACAAAAAAGAAGATAAAGCAAGACATAAAGGAGAATTAAAAATACAAACATATACAAATATATACAAACAATAGCAAGCAAATAAGAGAAACAAAAATTACATACATACACAAAAACAATTAAATAAAATAAAAATACCAGCATACCAAATACATAAGCAAACAAAAGTAAAACCAACAAAAAAAAACTACACAAAATTAAAATTGGACTAGAGGAAACGCATCTGTAGAGAGTGAAGAATACGTCGAATTTCTTCGTTTTTGTTTTTGCCCTGTCCGTAAGTGAGTTATTAGCTTAAAAAGAAAATTTTGGCTTGTGGGTAGTTAAAACGTGTTTGCTTGAACCCGTCAAGCGAAAGGTGATCAAAAAAGGTGTTTTTAAACCTCCGTCCGCTACATTATTACCACTTGCCACTACCCGTTTATTGTAAAACTAAAAATAAAATAAAAAATAACCTATTTCTAATTATCAATACATCTATTTCAACTTACGCTTGTATGTGGATCCGCTCATTTTTACACGTAACATGTTCACCACTTGCTATATATGCGTGTACTTAACCACGCGTACAGGTTGCCGGACATCTTTTAGCCCTTAAGTAATTGTCTCCCGCAGTTTTCTTATCATTTTCACACCCAAGGGAGCACGTTTCACGTCATCAAAAACCTTTGCATTTGTGGTAACTGCCACACTGCTATCAAATTTATTTCTAAGATTGAAGGGCGAGAAATCCTTGTAAGGGACGCAAACCGTTTTCATCGTTTTAGATCTGGAATTTGTTCTTCTGGGGATTATTGGTGATTCTTGACAGTAAATATTTACAAACTGAAGTGAAATTTTTTATCCTGGTTATGGAAAGTGTAACAATGAGGAGTGTGTAAGCTCGGGCTTTTAGGGTGCTCCTCTGCTAGGAATCTGCACACGATATTGTTCCATTCTAAAATGGATTTGGTGAGTTTGGGCACAACCACTAAACTGCAAATTGGAAAATCTGGATAAAGTTTGCATCATTTGGAGTGGATAAGTTCTATACCAGTATTCACATTTTATATCTTGAAAATGCACAGTTTAAATCAGAGTCTTATACAGGAAACTGTGGCTGAAAATTGAAATAGCCTTATAATTGAACCGCACTGAATATGGATCATTTCCTGTTTATGGTACCGTACTGACAGCATTTCCTAAAATGCTTTGACCTTTTTGTTCAGAGATTATACCAAAGAAAGATCCTTATGCCATGGATAAACAGGTCATCTTGCAGAATGGAGTGGATTTTATTCACTTGGCTGTTATGAATTGTCAACCAAATTATTTTTACTAATACACTTTTAACTTTCCTCATCCAAAACATTTTGAAAAGTAGTTTGACTTGGTAATATTTAAGGTAGTGTATAATCTTATTTGATGTTATTATCTAAGAGCAAATATAGAACCCATGTGAGATAATTCCACACGCTTACCTAATATAAACTCTTTATATGATGTATGTTGGATAAATCTACATAATGTAATATTAATTAAATAATTAAATTATAATTAGTATAATGTTGATAATATGAAAATAGAGTTATGGCATAAGAGTCTTAATAATGGAAGGTTGGGACATAAGGGTGGTTTCTACATGTCGTACACCTTTGGAAAGCCTCGTCCACAAAATTTGAGTTAAGTAAACTGTCGTAGGAGTTGGTGGAAAGGTTTCCAATTTGCATCTTTTGGTTGCAACCCTCTTCTTTAGACCAAAACAATAATGAGTGTAGGATGCAATAGATGATAGTATTTGACCATAAAAACTTCTTATGGCAACATCTTTGTGGAAGGATGGTAAGAAGTGTTGTAGTGTGATTCCACAAGAGCTAGCCACTTGTCGAGTGAGTAGTTTGTTATGAAGTAAAGCAACATAAAAAAGTCTAGTCATTTAGTGAATATCTTTGTCTAACATTCAATTTCTGGATGATGCATCAAGCTTATTGTTAGTTGCATTCCTTATGGTTTTAATAGTTCTTTACAAAAAAATTTAAGGAAGGTGGGATCACACTCACTTAAAATAGAAGTGAGCAAACCATGGAGGTGGAAACTTGGTCAAGGCTCAGGGTTTGGATAATCGTAGAGGCTTAATAAGGATGGGTCAACAAATAGAAATGGACATACTTAGAGAGATGATTAGGGACCATAGAATTAATTGACTTACCACTCAATTTACACAAGCCTTCAATAACATCTACAAAGATGTATTTTCATAATATAGTCAAAATTGGCAACAACTAGATAATGCCAAAAATTAATTGGTGGAAGAATTGAAGTGACAACTTTAGGTGCAATAGAAACTTGAGAATGCTTGTCAAGGAGTAATTGTGAATCTTATGCTTTGTTGAGTCCATCATTAGGATTATTTGCATAACACAAAGTTGGCCATGTCCTAGTGGGCCCCCCTCTTTTTTTAATTAACCTTCTTAATGTAATGTGAATTAATAATTTGGGTGACTCCCATTGGCATGCCATTTAAGGTGTATTGTGCATGTATGCATTGGATTGCATCCACATTTCAAAGAAATCCCACATGTTAGGTTACAATGTATATAGTAATTGACTATCCAAGACTATGTTGCAAGTGCCTAATGGAAGATCAAACATATTAGATTGTAGCTTGTATAATACCCCATGGAAACCTTGGCATTCTAATATTTTTCTTTGCATGCCAATTTTTTTCCATTAGCAATCATCAGCTCAAAGGTGTTGCATGGACACTAATAAAAATTTGCTTGCTTGGTCACTTGAGGGCCAATGAATTTTTTAGTGATACTAGTCAATGAGGATGGTTTGCGATGCTTCTTCAAATAACCTAACACCTTTATAGTTCAAGATGTGGAGATCCCTATAATGCATGCAAATAAATTTTAGGGAAATAATAATCACCCAAACTAGACTCAACATGCTGATCCTTGACCAAACTTTAATCTAGTGCTTCTAACATTGTAGATATATAATATGGCTCTGCTTTGACTAGATATAATTTCAAGTATGTGCATTTATATCCTAGAGAGTAAATTTGTATCACAATTTTAACACATTCCCCTCACTCAGGTTTGGAAAAATGGTTTTGGAGCGTTGATGTGTTGTGATTCACGGGGATAGCATTGGAAAACACATTTATCTTCAACTAATTTAGAACTTGATAGTTTCCATCAAAGTATAAAATTTAAATGTCTTTAAAGAAAATCATTACAATGAAACTCTTGATTCCATATAGAGAAATGATTGTAAAACACAACAAAATGCAGAATGACCCTCGATGCCAACTGAAACCCATTATTGAACATACAAAATGCCAGGGGAAAGGAAAATTGATTAACACATATTGCATCTAAGTTTTCCAAGATAAAGAAATGGAGGATCATTTTTTCCCTCGTAGAATGCAGTAAGAAGTGTTATAAAATTCATAGCAAATATCAAGAATTTTATAACACTTCTCATTGCATACTCTGTAGGGTAAGAGCACTTTGATGTGTTTACCTAATATTTTTCACATGATAATAATATAAAGGAAGAAGAAACTTGTCTCTTTGACTAGTTGAACAACAATCTAAACAAATATGAAAATGATAGTACCGAACAAAAAGATACAGTCTATAATACATATCAGGGCACCCTACATTGTTGTTCATTATAAAGGACATATTTAAAGGTTTAATGCTAGGAAGGTGGGGGGAAATTTATTTACCTGACCACATGATTATGTGCATTACATACCACATATATGTCTACTTCAGCACGAGTCGTCAGGCAATTTTTAGCCCCTAAATAATTATCTCTCATGATTTTGAAGAGTCATGGTAGTACATGAAGTTGAAAGATAAAGTCTATGTATATGTATATGTATATGTATATGTATATGTATATGTATATGTATATGTAGATATATGTATATATATACATGTATATGTATACAGATACATATATATATAGCTATAATAAACTGGCGAAAATATATGTTTGCACACTAAATATTACAACTAAAATTGATAAAGAATATAAAGTATAGATTATGAAGATGATTATATTACTTGTAGAAGGTCCTAGCCTCAAACAGTAACACTTAGCACAAACATCCTTATGACATGTTGTTGTCTAGGATGGAAGCAATATAAAAACCACTAAACATCTGAAATATGGTTCTACATACAGAACAATGAAAAATGAAAGCTTAAATGGTAGAATAAATATTTACATTGAAAATGATAAGAAATTCTAACTATTAAAATGAGAAAACAAATAAAAATATGGGTATGAAAAATTAAAACCAAACTATTATTGTCCTTCTTTAATGAAGAATCTGTACACAATCAAAGAAAAGAAAAATGTTTTTCATTTGGTTGTTTAGAGGTTTTCCTTAGTCAAACCCCAATTTTGCTATTCCTGCTATGACAACAACCAATATTTTGATAGATATTGAAAAAAATACAAAACACAATAGATTTTGTAACATGAAAATGTTGTAAATAAATATGCAAATAGTTTAATGACAAAAAACTAACACCTGAAGCCTTCAAGTGTTAATATTAAACAAAATAGTGTGACACTATAGAATGAGATCACCTTGAAGCTTCAAAGAATCCTCAAAGGTGATTTGTTGCTTCAAGATAGCTATTGAGAGAAAGAGAAGTGACATGAAACTTGGATAATAGCTTGGTGTGTCTTCAATGGTGAACAATGTTGCTTCATTTAAGTTGCTTAAATAAGAATATTTGTGAGTGAGTAAGAGATTTTGTGAAAAAATCATCTTCTTATTTTCCAAAACAAGTTGGGTTGATTTTTTGTTCAACATGATTTAATGTAGGGGAATTACATGTAAAAAAACCATGGGAAGGTAATGATCCAATGACCACTAGAATCATAATTTTCATAGGACAGTAACACGTTGTGTAGAAGTCTACACAAAACAATCCCATTGGGAATAATTTAGACACAGAAGACCAGTAACAATATGAAATTAACAAAAGTGTTGAATTTAGGTGTTAACATTTTGAAATTAATTAATTTACATTGAAAGGCTAAAGAGAGGACATCGTGTAATGTGAAAGTACAAGGATATGCAATTTATGACACTACACAAGTATTGTTCTTTTTAGTGCACCAAATCAAAATATTCTTATTCAATGACCCTTTAATGCTCTAGGATTTGAAATGATACCCAAATGATTTCTTGATGTCTCTTTATATGTTTAAATGGTTAAGTTAATTCCTTTGAATGCTAACATAAAATATGATTACACACATGTACCAAATTAGCTTCCAATGGTTATTAGTAAAGGGCTAGAGTCAATCTTTTAAATTTAAAATAAATAAATTTTAGGTTAGAATAAAACCATGCAAGATCTCTTTTGCACATTGTAGAAATGAACAAGTTGGGGGAATGTGGATTTTGAGGCAATGATTAGGTGTATGTGGATTATGTTTGATAATGGTGAACAATTTTTGGGAATTAGTGCAGATAAGATAAAGATAAGGTCACACATGTGAGAATGTGTGAAAGTGGGAGTCAATGGGGGTGGACAAGGATTGATAAAGGATCCAAACTTATTGCGAGAGTGTCACCTACCATTATAAAATTATATTATGAAATCCTCTCAAAATGAGCCCAAAACTAAATGGGAATTGGCATGGGTATGCAAATTTTACTGATGAAAGGCACTACAACTTCTTCTTAGAAGTGATTATTTTGTCTTATCATTCTTATGGTTTTCCACTGTAAGTAAATTTTTATTTTAAACAAAATTAAGTTGAATATTTTTTTATTATTTAGCATAGTTTGAATGAACTTCAATCCACAAAGACACAAATTAGACAACTTGTCAATACACCACACTACATAAATAATTAAATGAAAATATTATTTAGTAAAAATAATTCAATCCAAATTTTAAAAGGGTATTCTCTCCAACATTAAACTTGTCATGACAAATTAGACAATGTGTCACTACACTATATTGCATAAATAATTAAAATAAAAAAAATATTTAATAAAAAATTCTTTCTCCAATATCCATGACCAATGTTGGTTTTTTACATTTAAACTAATTTTGTGGGATTCATCATTATGAGTCAACATAATTTTCTTTTTAGCTTTGATTAATATTTAATAGTTGGAAAGCATTAAACCATCTTAAATGATGAAAAACCATCTAAACTAAGAATATGCACGACCATCTATACTAGTTATAAAAGTGGTAATGAATACATGTAATCAAAAGCCATTTCCACCCATGCTAACATATTATATTTAATTAATGTCGGAAATCAAATCATCGTCATCAAAATAAATAGAAATGGAAAGATGGATGAAGAGTCGCCTTGGAAGAGACAATGTCAACTTTTATCAAGGAAAACATACTTGTTTAGGGTTTAAGATAATCATCTCGACCATATTCTCAAGGCTTTAAAAAATGATAATTACCAAGTTTATACACAATGTCTTTTGTCTTTCACTTTTAGGACATGTTTTGAGAGGTTGATAATAATGTTGGTAAGACAACTTATGCTGGAAATTAAAATTATCCTAGAAATTCCTTCTTATAAAATCATTCAAATGTGTAAATTGAATGCATTGAATTATGGTGGTTGATTTTCAAATTTGAATTTTCGTGGGAAAAATCTGTCATTTTATTTTGCAGTGGCCATTTATGCCCGAGTTTTGTCGTGGCTTTTAGGAATTCAATTTTATATTTGGTTTAATTGACAAAATAGGTGGGTTGGATAAATTTAGTCATATATATGAATTATAATATGTTATTTAGTTTATTGGGGAGCCTTACACCATTAACTGTGTGTGCAAGTACCATAAGTAGATGGAGTTGATGCATGAAGATGTGATAGAAAGTGTGGGTGAATGTGAAATTGATAGCTCATAAAGTTGATCAATGTTTTATATTATGTCACATTTTGCACCATTAATTTTTATTATCTACATGTAAATACAATGTATTTGAAGCTTTGAGCCACTTGAATAGAGTGGTAATTGTAAACATACATTTACTTATATTAATGTAAAAATGACTTTATTTTGTGCAACTTGTCTTGTATTGAAAACATATATGTACCACTAGATGTTTAAATTTGTTTTTTTTTTGGTTAACTACACATTTAGTAGAGAATATATATTGGTGTAATTTGTAAATATTTATTGGCATAATTAAAAAAATGTAATGACTAAAATATAAATAGTTATTGGGGGGTCAGGTAAGCATGAAGTAAATGGCAATTGGAACATGGGCGACAATTGGCACATTTCCCCTTAATGGAAATTAAATAAAAAAACAAGACAAAGAAGAACATAAATAAATTGTTATAAAAAACCAAATACATATGCAAAGAAACAAACAAAAAAAAAATAAATACCCATATGTAAATTCATACAAAACTATAAAAACAACGAAGACAAACAAGCATAAGAAAACATTGCTAAGTGATTTTTGGCTTCAATTGTGTGCAAATTTTTTTTATCGATGTTTCGGATCACACTCCGTGATCCATCATCAGGATGACAATAAAGAGCAAGAAGGAGAAAAAATGGAAAGTTGTAGACCAAGATCAATCTTAAAAAGGCAATGAGGAGAGAGGGAAGGATACACGCAGGCCAAGGCAAGGCATTAAAAATTAAAGGAAAAAAGACCACAAGGAACACTCATAAAAATAAGTAAACAAAAAATTGAGACAACACCAAATAAAAGACAAAGTAAAAATTAAATAGCTAAGATAAGAAAAGAGAGATACAATAAACAAAGAAAAGGACTATATAGAAATTGGAAAACCAAAAGGAAAAAACAAAATTAAATAGACAAAGAGAGGAAAAGAAAAAACAAAAACAAGATTAGAAAAGTAATAAAAAGACTATTCAAAAACCCAATTAAAAGGACAAAGCAAAAGAGAATAAAGACAAAAGATACAAATAAATTAAAAAATAAAAATGAAGAAACAATAAAAAGGAAACAACCAAAAGATGAAAAAAGAGGAGGAATTAACCAATAAAATAGAAAAATAAAACTTGAAAGAAACACAAAGATAAATCAAAAATCAATCATTCTTTGATTTATCTCTTTCAAGTTTTATTTTTGTGGATTGTCTTTTTATTGATTCTTTGATTTATCTTTGTGTTTCTTTCAAGTTTATTTTTTATTTGTATATATTTTTTCTTTTTTTTTTTTGCTTTGTCCTTTTAATTGGGTTTTTGAATAGTCTTTTTTATTACTTGTCTTATCTTGTTTTTGTTTTTTCTTTTCCTCTCTTTCTCTATTTAATTTTGTTTTTTCCTTTTGGTTTTTCAATTTCTTTATAGTCCTTTTCTTTGTTTCTTTTATCTCTCTTTTCTTATCTTGTCTATTTAATTTTTCCTTTGTCTTTTATTTGGTGTTGTCTTAATTTTTTGTTTACTTATTTTTATTAGTGTTCCTTGTGGTCCTTTTTCCTTCAATTTTTAATGCCTTGCCTTGGCGCGTGTGTATCCTTCCCTCTCTTCTTGTCTTTTTAGGCTTGATCTTGGTTTGCAACTGTCCATTTTTTTCCCTTTTTACTCTTTGTTGTCATCTTGATGCTCGATCATGGAGTATGATCCGAAACGTTGATGTAAAAACTTTGCACACAATCGAAGTCAGAAATCACATAACAATAAACATTAAGAATTGTGAAAACTTGATATCATTAATAAGAAAACATATAAGCATAAACTTAAAAAAAAAAAAAAAAACTACGAACACCACAAACAAATAAATAAACTTAATGAATACAATTAAATCTACAAAAATATACAAATACAAACATGCAATAGTAAACAAACAAAAACATACACATACAAATCCACAAACCCATGCAAAGACAAAAACAATCATGAACATACATGAGCACAACTAAATACATAAATAAATCCAAAAGCACGAGAGGGGAAGGAGATAGAAGGGAGCTGGATTATAATTGGCTTAGACAACTCTAAAGCAGCATGAGTCCCCTATTATATTGGTAGGTGCGTTGTAAAACTCAAGATCCGTTGTTCAACGTTTAGATGGGATGAAACCAGCTATAAGTATGGCGACTCTCACCATTACTCATTACCATCTTAACAGTAGAGACATTGCTTCCCTCCTTCTGGCGAACATGGATATCCTCGTTATGGCAGGTTCAGTCATGGCGTTTGTGCTGCTCGTTTATATTATGAAGGTCACTCTGTCAATGCCAAAGCCCGCTCTCCCTCCAGGAACTTTTGGGTGGCCTCTGGTTGGAGAAATGCCGCAGCTTCTAGCCTCCATATGGACTAAGGGCTTCGAGAGTTTCCTCGAGGATAGAAATAAGCGATTCGGCAATACCTTCAAGTTATCTGTGTTTGGACACTCCGTGGCCATGTTGTACAGCGCTGAAGGCAATCGATTTCTCTTCAACGCAGACGTCCAAAACTATTATCCTCATTCCACTGTCAAGCTCTTCGGAAGTTCCATACTTGGCAAGATGGGGGAAGACGGCAGACAAGTCAGAAAGATGCTAATGACGTTCTTAAAGCCGCGAGCCCTGCAAAAATTCGTAGGCAAAGCAGATTCCATGGTAAATGAAGAGCTGAAAAGTTACTGGATGGGAAAGCAGCAAGTGGCGGTGTATCATCTCATCAAGAGCGGTATGTTTGCGGTGGCATGCAATCTCTTTGTAAGTATGATCGATGAAGTGCAACAAAAAGAATTGTATCTCCATTTCGAACATGTAATAGAAGGAATTCTGCAGATTCCTTTCGATTTTCCAGGAACGCCATACCACAGAGGATTGACCGCTAGAAAGCGAATCCACAAAATACTGCAGAAGATCATCGATAGGAGGAGGAAGGATCTGTCAAATGGGTCCGCTTCACCAGAGCAGGACCTCTTGTCCTTCCTTCTCTGCAACACTGATGACCGTGGGCAGATGATGACGGACGAAGAAATTATGGATAACATGATGGTGCTTTTAGAGGGCGGCCACGACACCAACGTTGTCACCCTTACTTTTCTGCTCAGAAATCTGGCTCTCCATCCTCACTGCTACACCCAAGTACTCCAAGGTACAAACACCATCTTTCTTTTCATTTTTTATACCCCGCATATACGAAACTTCTGACGTGAGGAAAGCCTCAGAACATCTGCAGATCATGAGTGAGATGGAGGGGAGGAAACAGCTGGAATGGGATGACGTACAGAAGATGAAGTATTCATGGAGAGCGGCACAGGAGACGCTCAGACTGCAACCTGCAGCTGCAGGCTCATTACGGATGTCCTCGGAAGACATCTCTTACGATGGATTCGTCATTCCCAAAGGATGGAAGGTAAGCACATCAAAAGAACTAAGACAACAGAGTGATTTTTTTTTATGGGCTAATCATGGCATCAAAACCTGTTCAATTGCTAGTATTCTTTCTTGGCTTTCTAATTATGTGGAGTGGAGTGCAGCTAGCTTGGGCAGCACATTCGACACATAAGAAAGCAGAGTATTTCCCTGATCCGGAGAAATTTGATCCAGGGAGGTTCGAAGGGAGTGGACCAGCGCCCTACACGTTCGTGCCGTTCGGAGGGGGCCGTCGAATGTGCCCGGGAAATGAATATGCACGGATGACAGTCCTCGTGTTTCTTCACAACATAGTCAAAAATTTCACTTGGGATTTAGTGGACGCTAAGGAGAAAATCTCTGCTAATCCGCTTCCTATCCCCGAGCAAGGAATGCCTCTTCGACTGCATCCACGCTCTCAACACCCTCACGTTTAAGCAATGGTCCATCGTATTGGGTGTTTAATCATATTATCTAGAAGTAAGACTGCAGATGTTGGCGCTCAAGGAGCTTAGATGTTATTAGCCCCTATCATGTGCGAACTAGCACTTTGTACGAAAAGAAGGTGCAAGGGTTATTCTATTAGGAAATTATTTGGAAATTATTATGTTTTAAAGTATAATTGAATCTATGTGTGAAAAATATTGATTATTTTGTAATATGGTGGTATTTTTTTTCTTATAAATTTAAGATCTCTAAATTAAGGTATTTAAACTATATATTATTGAAGAAATATAAAGATAACAAGAAGTTATATTTTAAGTATTTATTTCAAATATTTTGTAGAGTTAGTTTTGGATTCTTTAAGACTAAATTATAGTGGTCAAATATTGAAATGAATTCTTATATCAAAGCTATTTTATTTATGCTAAAATCTAAATTTTATGATTGAACATCTTTTTATCTATTTACACTATTATAATGTTCTCTTGTAGTCATTGGTGTATTGTCTACTCCTATCTTGCATATGGTATTATTATGCTAAAATTGTATACATTGATAATTGCAACTATATTATACTAAATCACCCATTTAGGTGTATGAGTCCCAGTATACCTCTTTTTGCCAGTTTTCTATAGATCTTGATTTGTTAGCAGAAGATTCCAATAGTAGGACTAAATCGCCCAATCTAGCATATAAGTCCTAGTGCACTTCAAAAAGAAATTTTTTGGAGTTGCAGACCTTGCTCAGAGTCCATCAGTTTACTAGGTTCCTTTTTGACTAATTTTTGTTTCTTAGTTTGATTTCATGCTCTTAAGTTTCTAGGGTTTAGTGTATTATAGTTTGCATTTATCCTTTGAAGCTTCATTTTGATGGTGAACCCCCCTTTTAATCACACCTAAGGAAACCACCCCCTTGTATTCCTTCCCTCAATTGAGTCACTTGGTTGAAGGATCTTGGTTTCCTAATGAACTGAGAGTGAAATACGTCCTTACCCTACTTCCATCTCCTTAAAGGTGGAACCCTATTTTCCTTTGGTTCATTTTGGTGAACTCAACCTTTGGACCCTTGAGTTTTTTATTTTGAGAGAATTTTAGTCCTAGATCTAGGTTAAATTTTCATTACATTTGCATTAGTTGAATTACATTTAGGACTCTTAAATATTGCATTAGTGGAAAAGTGCATATAGGTTGCATTTTTGCATCTTGCATCATTAAATTTCATTGAAAACCATACTTGTAAACATTCATTTGAACTTACAAACTAGAAACCTTAACATCAACTCAAAATTTATTGAATTTGGCTTAAAAACCCTAATCTAGGACTCGTTCACCCACTTGGGTGATTTAGTCCCTCTATAGGTGGTCTTTCTAGATTTTTGGAAATTATGTGTTGTGTTTTTTTTAGTATTTGAACCTTCTAGAAACCCTATCTAGGACTCATTCACCCATCTGGGTGATTTAGTCCCAAGTTAGGTCTGAATCTGCATTTTATAGCATTAAAAAATTCATTTCTATGCTTTTGTTTCCTATTGGTAGATATCTATTTCAGTCTTATTTTTTGTTTCATTCATTTTATTAGATCTAGCTTAATTTGGTTTCATTTCAAGTGCATTTATAAACATAAGAATTGGAATTAAGGCATATCATTTTTTTTTGTGTTCATTGCATTTATCTTGCATTCATTGATTGTCCTTTGCATGAGTTTTACAACTTGGTGTCCTATTGCTAATACTATAGTGAGGCATAGTTCAAAACTCATGTCATCCCATGATAACACAATCATTATGGATCTTGTATTATCTAACTCTTTCACTCATAGTGTTGACACTAGTTCACTAGGATGGACCATACCCTTGACAATTCTTTACCTTCAAGTAGTATGACAAGTGTTGAAACAATTGTTATTAGTTTTCCTCAAAAAAAAATAATCCAAATCCATGAAGAATTATCAAACCTAAAAAACCAAGTGAGTACTGAAAACATTTCCAACACTTATATTCCTATTGTAGATAACATACACCGCATGATTGAAAGTGAAAAAGGAATAGAAATTGTGCATAACTTGGCTCAAATTTTTGACAAACATCTTACTTCAATTACTAGTTGCACTCAAACTTCAAAAAATGCTCAAAGTCAAGGAGGAACTCAAATTCCTCCTCCTACAGCCATTTCCTCTATTCCTACCTACACAAACCCTCAAGTTACCACAATGATGCAACCTACTAGTAATGTCATTTCTACCTTGGGTATTTCCACTAGCAATCCTTGTACCTCTGTGGCATATCACATTATATCTCCTACCACTTTACCTCCCCTAAGTATTCCATTCACTTCCCCCTCAAACACATATACATATCCACCATATTCACCTCCATCCCAAAACACAACCAATGACGCCATCCTTAACCAACTCTTGTAAAAAATTTCATCTCTACAAAAAAAAATGTCCACCATAAATAAAAATCAAAATGGCCAACCTTCATCCTATGTCAAAAGCAATCCCTTATCCTTGGAGATATTGAGAACACTAATACCACAAGGTATATATATTCTTAGGTTTGAGAAATATGGAGGGAAAGAAGATCCTTCTAACAATGTTTCCTCTTACACCACCTTATGTAGTGATTTCATCCTTGAAGATAAGCTCTTGGCTAAGATTTTCCCTAGGTCCTTGAAAGATATCACTTTAGAATGGTTTTCCTCCTTACCGAATAACTCAATTTTCTCATTTAATGAACTTGTTGAGGCCTTTATTAACCATTTCCAAGTGCACATGACCTATAAGATGACCTTACCTGATTTGGTGATATGTAAGCAAAGGGGTGATGAAAAGGTTACTGATTTCATTTCATGCTACCAATTGCTTTATTCCCAAATCGACATAAATATTTTTTATCCTCACCTTCAATGAATGTTCATTGAGAACTTACAAACTAAGATGCAAGATAAGCTTAGCATGATGAAATTTCCTTCCTTCATACACTTGTGTATTTCCCTTCATGATTATCAAAAATTGGTTGGTAGTCGTGAAACAAAACCAACCTCTAGCCATCCTAAAAAGTCTAAATTCATAACTCGAAACAATTACCAACCTTTCAAAAAACAAAATAAGGGATTTTTTCTTGACTTAATCTGCCTCAACCAACCCAACAAGTTGATACCCAAGTGGTTGCTATATAAAGAAGACAAATCCTTTTACATTTGGGGATCCGATTAGATAATTTACACCCTTGCCTGATGGCCTCCATAACACCATGTTACAACTCCTAGAAAAGAACTTGATTTCCTTACCTCCCATTAGAACTCCTGATCCTACTAATCCATTACCTCCCAACCTTAGATCAAATTCCTATTGTCATTTTCACCATCCAAATGGACATGATACAAAACATTGTAAGTGTCTTAAACACACAATGTAAGACCTCATTGATTGCAATCATATTCAAATTGGTGGTGTCAATTAAAAAGCTAATAATTCCATTTCCCCTCCCAACCCAAACCTACAAATCTTTACCAACCTTATGCCAATCACAATATTTCATTTGTCAAAGCTAGTGAAACTAAGAAGAATGATGTGATGAATGTTGATACGGATGATGACAATATGGATACTAATGAATAAATTCCTATGTATAGCATGGTTGGATTGATCAAAATTCAATCTTGTAAGGACCAAACTAAAATACATCTTGACATTGCTTTCTCATCACAATATATAATCAGAAAGACACTTGATGGTCCTCTTTACATAGTCCACTGAATCAATGATAAGCCCACTAATGGGATATTAATTGATCCTGTCAATGGAGAGAATATGATCACTGAATAATTCTTACTTGTACATGAACTTTATCAAGATACACATGACAAACCAAAAACATGGATAAAAATGCATAATGGTTTTGCTTTCCCTATGATTGGTTCGATCACGCTTCCTTTAAAAGTTAGACCGAAATAATTAGATGTTTCATTCTCCATCATCCTAATGTCAAATCAATTCTGTGTGAAGCTTGGTTTTCCATGGAAATTCTCAATGGAAGTCATCCCGTCGGTTGTGCATAAATGCTTAAAGTTTCCATTTAACAATGAGATCTTTACTATGCATCATAGTGGCTTTAATCCTATGTTTTCTCATGGGAATTTCTCATTTGATTTATTTTTTCCCAAGCCTATTGAACCTATCAAACCTCGTGAAGATTTCTTTTTTAAATCCTATCAAAATTTTAAGGAAAAATGAAAAGTAGAACTATCCTTTCGAAACATGCCTCAACCCATGATTGAGCCTCCTATCATTGATGAAACCATGATAGAACCAAAATCCATTCCAAATAACAAAGACCAAGCCAATATAGATCATTTTCCTATCTCATAAAAATGACCAAGAGACAACCAAAACAAATCCATTTTTCCTCCTAAGATAAAACAAGTTTACAAAGCTAATGTGAAAGTGGTTGAACAACCTCCTATGGATCCTTCTATTTCTCTCCTTAGGGAAGAAAAGAAATTGATGGTTGATTAACCCACTCCTACACAAACATAACTTGAAAATAGTACCAAAAGAAACAAAAATGCTAGAGAGTGTAGGCTTAGATGACATGCTATTGCTTGAAGGTTAAATGAAGAAAAAAACAAAGAAAATAAACATCCAAACTTAAGTGAAGCAATACACAAGGAGTCCCCCTCTTTGCCACAACAAAAAGATCCTATATTGCAACACACAATCGAGACTAGCACCTTCTTTGGACATTATCATTCAACCTCTTGTTGTGATTAACCTAGATGATAATGATGAGATTGCTAACATTTATGAGGAAGTGCGTAATGAATTGAATACATTATTTTCCTCTTCTATGAGCTGAAATGACCATTCTCCTAAGAAGAGTGTTGAACTTGGTGATGCTCCTAGTACTACACTTGGTTTTTCCCCTTTTCCTAGTTGCCTGCCTTCCATATACGATGAACAATAATGGGATGTTGAAGACCTGCTAATAGATTGACTCGCACATGCCTTACTAGTATTTCCATTGTTTTCTGTTTCATTTTATGTGTGTAATTGCATGTGTGTAATGTGACCTCCCCGTACCATTTTGTTTTATGTATCTCTCTCTTAGTGACATTCATCTATTTATACCTACATTCTTCTATATGTCGTAAATATTTTATCTTTTCTTTGTCTTGTGTTTTCCTTTTGGGGATGATGCAAGGTGTCAATACATTTAGGTCTCTTCCATGTTGACCCAAAATATTATCCTTTATCTTTTCTTTGTCATGTGTTTTCCTTTTGGGGATAACAAAAGGCATCGAGACATTTAGGTCTCTTCAATGTTGACCCAAAATATTTTCTTTTTTTTGAATCTTTTGTATCATTCTTCCTTGATCCATGAGTATTTGGGGAATGATGATGTTTCCAAGCTCTCTAAGAACATTGTAGCAAAGATATACTAACCTTGAATCCATGGATCCCTTTCGTAATTTTGGGATTTCATTTTGGGGGCAACCCCTTTTCATGACGTAGCTTCATTTGGAAACATATGACTTGGAATAGGGCTTTACAAATAAGCTCTCATGTCTTCTTTATTGAACTAGCATTTATCATTTTCTACTTTAAAGTAATTTCTCACAACATGGTGTTTAGCAATTACTTTAAAGTAGGGTCATACGTTGTCATTATTCTTTTGTATTTTTCACTTGTTGATGAAATTGGGTGTAATGTCCTTCAAGAGCATGATCTCTCTTAGCATATTATATTCCTCTTAACTTGGTAATTCCAAGTGAAGTGCATTCCCTAAGTTGTGAATCTTCTATTCTTCGATTGGTCCTCTCTTGGAGAAATTAGGCACGATGTTCCCTAAGTTAAGACCTTACATGAACTAAGAAAAACCCCTTTGAACATACCTTACATTTACAATAATTGTTATATGGCCACCTTGCATAAAACACTATGCTTGCCTGTGGTGTCATCATGTTTGTTCATGGGTGTTATCATACAAAGTTTTTCTTTCCTGATGGATCATGTCATTTGTGTTGTGTGGCACCTTATCAAAGTTATCAAGAGTTATAGCTTTGGTATGGTTAGCATATGGGAGTTGACCTAGGCATGACTTTCCCATAGACATATGCTTGTTTGTGTGAGTGCATATCAGTTGCATGCGTATGTGTCTCTGGGGGCTCACCTAGTGAATGACCTAAGGTTCCACTAGCCCTTGTGAGTGTTTGTGTTGTTTGCATAGTGGAAATTGTATTCCACTTCTAAACATTATTTGGAAAATAGCTAAGGCTCAATCCACATCATGTTGGACAAACAGTCGAGGCTTGATCCACCCTCTTTTCCTTTCTCTTTCTTCTTTATGGCTTTGGAAATGTATGCTTGTACCTTGTTTTTGCTTCATACATTATTCTCATGTGTGTTCTTTTGTGCCTATGTTGGTTAGCCATAGGATCTTGATCTTGGGCACTTGATCATCCATCTTGATCGTTGTCTTCCTATCTCACTAGCATTGGTACACTTGGACCCCTCTTAATGTGTATTTGTCTACTTTAGTGTGAGTTTGAAGCCAGTTCCTCCTCTCACTAAAGTGGGGCCTAAATGTAGTGTAGGAAAAGGTAAACATTTACATTTTCACACTTGTTTGGGCCCTCCCTGCTAAAATTGGGCTTCTTTATGCCTTATTTGGTCCTATCTTTATCCACAAGACTTGTTAAATGCATCTTTCTGAGGATCTAATAAATGAAAAATCATTATTGAATGTTTGAGGTTGTGTGTTTTAGATCCATTGATCTAGGAATCATACACCACCTTGGGCATATGGGTCCTACCTAGGTCTCAAGGCTTGATTTTGAACATTGCATTGAACTTTACATTTCTTGGAGTTTGTGTCTCATGTTTAAGACACTAGGACTCATACGCCCCAACTAGTGTATGAGTACAACTTTAACCAAGACCTATTTGAAATCAAATTATTGGATGTATTTTATTATCCTAGATCTTATGTCAGCTTGTAGTGTTGTAATTTCAAGAAATTTGGCATAAACAAGTTTAAATAAAAGGTTATTTCACATAATTTCTCCTAGAAAATTCAAGTAATCTTATGAGCATTCAAGTGAGCATTTTACAAGAGTATTCAAGAGTTGATTATCAAGCATCTGGACCAGTATTCAAGATTCAAGCATCATGTCAAAGTCATCATGCATCATGTGTGTTTTTGAGTTAACATTTGTGATGTAGGTTTTTATGATTCAAGAAAGCATTCAAAGACATTATCTCATATCAAGATCAAGAGTCAAGATCCACATCCAATTGAGCCATCTCACACAAGTTTTTAGCCTTTATTCCAAGGGTTTGGTGAGTTTCAACATTGCATATTGTTAATTCATCATTCCTTCATGTTATTCTATTTCATTTCAAGGTTTGATTACCAGAATGATGTTTGACCAAGGAAAACCCCTATTCCCTAACAAAACACAAATTTTCCCTCTTCATGTGTGATTGTAGATCTAGGTGATTTGGACCTTGAAGATCCTTTGAAGAAAAAATTGCAATATTGAAGAAAGTTGTCAAAGTTGTCAAAAAGTTTTCATCTTCACAAAAGCTCACCTATAGATCATAATTCAGAATTTTTGGACATGAATATCAGACAAGATAATAGCTATAGAAGATCACTTGAAGCTATAGGAGTTTTAGTCAAACCCTAATACTAGGACTAAATCACCCCTCTAGGTGTCTTAGTCCTAGTACACCTCTTTTTGCCAGTTTTCTATAGATCCTAATTTGTTAACAAAAGATTCTAGATTCTACCAAGATTCTAGTAGCAGGACTAAATTGCCTAGTCTGGCGTATGATTCTTAGCACACTTCAAAAAATAGAATTTCATAGTTGCAAACCTTTCTTAGACTCCATTAGTTTACTAGGTTCCTTTCTCTCTAATTTATGTTTCTTAGTATGATCTCATGCTCTTAAGTTTCTAGGGTTTAGTGCATTATAGTTTTCTTTTCTCCTTTGAAGATTCATTTTAATGTTGAACCCCCCTTTTAATCACACCAAACGAAACCATCCCCTTGTATTCCTTCCCTCAATTGAGTCACTTGGTTGAGGGATATTTTTTTCCTAATGAACCGAGAGTGAAATAGGTCCTAACCCTAGTTCTATCTCCTAAAAAGTGGAACCCTATTTCCTTCGGTTTAGAATTAAATAATTTTAATTATTTAATTAATTAATTTCCTTTTCTTTATTCTTCTGTGATTAATTAAGTAAATTATATATTTATTTAATTACATCGCTAACATCCTATTTCTTTCTATAATTAAATGAATTCTCATTTATTTAATTATTCATCATTTTGCTATTCATCTATAGTTAAATAATTATTTTAATTATTTGTCTATTAATTTAACTTCTTCCTCTATTATTAAATAATTAATCTAATTTAATTATTTAATATTCTCATTTCCATTTCCTCTACATTTAATTAAATGTCATTTTCCCTCTTTCTCCACAAACAAATAATCATTTTTTATTATTTTATTCCTCCAGTTCTTCTCCAAAATTAAATAATAATATGATTTAATTGTCAAGATTCCCTTCTTCAATGTAAAGTTATTATTATTTGATGCCTCCACTTTCCCACCACTTCTTTTGAATATTGACTATTGATTCTCTCTCATCTTCTTTCAATCTTGATCATGTATCCTTAGCCATCCCTAGCCTAATAGTCTATGGTGCATGAAATTTCAACCATTGATCTTAGAATCTTATAGACTTTTGATCTTGTCCATCTGTTTGAGAAGCTTTTCTATAAAAGAAGTCTATCTCCTTCATTCTAGCTTTACAACCACATTTTCTCTGAAATTCTAAATATTAGTCATTATCACTTGTAGGTACTTGGATACACAAAAATTTGAGGGAAAGCTTGCAACTTGAAAAAAATGGAGGAGAAGCAAGGAAGATAATCAACTTCAACACGAGGATTTTAGATTATTTTTAGCATTCATTTTATTTTCAAGTTGATTGTACTCTCTTATTTTTGATTTGGTTGTTATTAGCTTAGATTTTAGGTAGAGTGGTTGCTAATTGGTCTTATCCATTTTTATTTATGAATTGTCCCCTTCCTTACACTGGTGAACCTAATGTGAATCTGATTTTATCTTGCAAAAATCATATACTAAGGCAAGACATCAATGAAAACACTTGCACATTGTGTTGACATATCAATATCAACAACTCCAGGAACATTATCAATACTAGAAGCATTCTAACATTCAAACAATCTCTTCATGCAAGGGATTGACATCAATGGCAACATCCTATGAAACTCAACTCATAAAAAACTCAAGCTTCCAACATCTCCAAACTTCCAACAACTCTAATTTTCCAACAACCTTAAGTTTGATTCCTTTGTGGATGAATAAAACTTCACCACATGTAAGTCATATTTTTATTGTCATACTAAAAATATTGAACATTGATATTATTCCATTTGGAGTTTCATTGAAGATGGAAAGCTCAAGTTGGCATACTAATAAGAACCTTGCAGATGTCGCCTAAAAATCTATGTCAAAAGAGAAGCTAGAATTCAATAGAACTTCTCTTGGTATTGTAATTAAGTGGCATTGAGCTTCTAGGAAAGTGGGGATGGTAGCATGGTCTGTACCTCAAGTGGGAGATTATTGGAAGTGAAGTCAAGCCATCACTACCATTTTGTTTTCCTCTTCCCATGCCTCTTCACTTGCTTGAAGACTTGAAGATAATTCTTTTCTTTATTCTCTTTGTGATTATGAGAATGAGGTAATGAAGTTTCTTGTTAATTAATAAAAATAGAGTGACCCGGTTTCCTTGGTGGATATAGCTATTAATAGTGAAGCATGTTAAATAATTGTGCTAATTTCTTTGTCTCTAATTTTGAGATCTATATTATTGTTCTATTTTTACTTCTATATTGTTCTTTTTGCATAATTATCTCAAAATGATTAATATTGATAAGAACATAATAATTTGTAATACAAAACTGATGCAAGAGCATTCAGGTCCATGCACAATCCTACATCACCCAAAAAATATTGTTTTTTCAAAGTTTCGGTAAGATTTCATGGAACTCTTTCTTGCAAGTGGAATTTAGACTGTATTATAAATTTAATGGTGAAGGTTTTGAAATTCAAATCATTAATAGTTTTGGAGACTTAAATTTATTATAAGTTTTTAGTTGATGGGTGATGTTGGTGATTATATTCATAATTGATTACAAGATGCAAGATCATAAAATTTTGAGTCCATTTCTTTGTGGGAAATAATTTTCCTCAAATCAATTTGAAATACCAAAGGATTCCTTGCATCTAAAAAGAATTCATTTATAAAAGAAGGTCGATTTAAATATTGGTAAAGAAGACTTTACACCTTCCAACTTCCAGGATGAAACTATATTTTAAATGAGTTATATGGTAAGTGAGGAGGCATGGTGGAAGGAGGCAGGGAGGCCAAGTTGAAACGAATAATCAAATCATCCCTAGTGGGCACCTGGAAGTGGTTTAGACCTACATCAATAGAATTGTATTTGCATGCTTGTGTAGATTGAAATCAGACAGAGAAGATGTATAAAAAGTATGTAGGAAGAAGACATTTTTAGAAATTTAAGCAACTAATATTATTTTATGGGCTACACAATAGTTTGATCTTGTTGTGCTCTAAAATCGATTCATAGAGGGAAAAAATGGTGCAAAAGGAGAGAATGTGGCACCCATGTTTGGGGAAAATGTAAAATCCTTAAACAACAAAGAGGAAAGGATAGGGGGTGCGCATGAGATAGATAGGAGGAAGTAAATCAAGGAATAGTGAACATGGATTAACATTGATGCTACAATGGAGATGCCATGGGTGCGTGAATACGAAGACAGCTAAAATATTTGGTAGACTAGCAAGTCTTAAGCTATTATAGCATAATAGTTTACATGAGGAGTGAAGAGATGAAGGTCAATTAAATGATGTTGGGTGATTAAAATCAAAGCAAGTCTAAGTACAAAGGGTGTGTGAAGATGAATAAAGTGATGGTTGTATTTGAGGTGAACCATGAGGAATAAAATGTAGATTTAAGTTAGTGCAGAAGGATATGATTGGAAGTCAAAGGTAGATTATGATGAGGCGTGTTCTTTGAGAAGGGTGAGTCGATGGAAAAAGATGTAGTGAGGTGAGGAGTTGAGCAGAACGAAGGGCACATAGTGGCTTGAATTGTAATGTATGGGTATGTGCAGGATCATCATGGAAAAAACAAGCCCTTAAGTGGCAAAAAAATTAGAAAAATCATCAGAGTTAGGAAACTTGACGTAAAAATTTGAATAAGTTATCTACATTATTTCAAAAATATGTAAGAATAGAATTTGTATCAAATTGAATGTAGTTTTAAACTACTAGGTTTGTTTAAAAAAAATAAAATCTATTTGGTGAAAATTTAAAATTTCAATGCAAAGTTGGTACTTAAATTTTAGGAAAAATAAGAAGTAGTGTCCGTCGACCACCCTAACCACAATAAATGATAATATTTTTTTATATTTTATATATAAGTAGAGTATCCATTCCCCAATGTGATGCATATTTTTTTGTAATTTTTCGAATTAAATAATTAATTATAAAAAATTTATTATAGCTTTTAAAAAATATAAAAACTCGTATGTCTGACCACCTTAACTTGGTCAAAATTTCATGAAATTCATTTTTTATTTTTTTAATATTATAGTATCCAAAGCATAGAATGTGACGCATGTTTTGGATTCAAAAAATGTGATACCGTTTGAAAGCTACAAATGGTTTTCAATCAGCCTATCAATCAGGACTTTAGTCATAATTTGAATAGAAAATGAATAATAATTACTTATTAAATTCAAAGTAAAGCATAATTTATATTGGTGGAAAGCTGAGAATCTCCTTTAAAAACCCTTTTCATTTCATCAAATTTGGGTAAAAAAGTCAAGACCACATACCCTACAAATACCCATTATATTGCCACTTTTTGGCCCACTATGATCCTGCACATACCCGTATATTCCATGTAATCTTAATGAAATAAATTCATTTGATTTATTTTCTAAATTGGGTATTTTGTGGTGCAAGGATAATGGATTTTAAATTAACATAAGAATTTATCAATTTATAGAGTTAATCGTTTATTGGATCTATGTAATATGAGTTTTGTGGTTTTAAGTTTGAGAGTTGTTTTCTCTTCTTCATCAAGTGGTATTAGAGCCAAATGTTATGAGCATGTAGAGAAAGCACTGAGAGAGAGGCGGTTTGCACCAGGACCTATGTGTGGAGAGAGAAGTGAGCAAACATTTTGGGGGCACAAGTAGATCGCCAAACATGATGCAGCTTGTGATGAAACCTATAGATAATGGTAGCACGAGTGAAGTCCTGTAGACATGAAAAATATGCATACATGTCAATCCAATAGTTTAATCAAATAACCTTCATTTAATCGAATCTAACATTTCATCCTTCAAATTAAATAAATCCACTTCATCATTACATCATTTAAATAAATCAATCAAATCCTAACACTTCATTAATTCAACCTTTATCTTGCATCATCCATTTAATTACATAAACCAAGACTTTATTTAATTAAGTCTCAAATTCATATTTCTCCTTTTCTTATTTAAATAAATCAAATATTTAAGTCATAAAAGTCAAAACATCCTAGTCATCATCATTAAACTAATCTAAGCATGATTAAATGCTAATCCTAACCACTTGCATTCTCTAGATTTTGCCACTTGCACCAATAAATCAATTTATTGATTTATTAAATCAACATTTTCACTCAACATGGCATCTTCCCTCAAATTTGAATTCAAAAGCAAGTTGCAAGATACATCCAACAAGGCATTTAATAGGTCTTGCATGTCTCTTACATGTCTCCTTGCACAAGTCAAACTCAACATTTACTCTCAAATTTTAATTTGAAATCTCTCTCTCTTGGGAACATTTCCCAAATGTTGCACATGCATCAACCACTCACAAGTTGACAAGTGGCCTCCTTTGATTGGTTTGTTTTTAGTCCCACATCCTCCATGTTTGGCAATCTTAGCAACTGAAAATCTACAAATAGAGGTATCATTCTTCAAGCAAATCCTCCACAACTTGATCCACAAAAGCTAATGCAAGGTTACTCTCTTCAATTGAGAGCTAATCTTTCCCATCTTACCATCATCATCATTGGCATCATATCATTTAGCTTATCTTAAGCAAGGATTGGGAAAGGGCTATTTTCAACAATAGCACCAATCCAATATGAGATAGGATTCATTTCATGTTTTCATATGCTTTTGCTTGGTTTTGTTGTTTATTTCGTTTGCATTTATGAAGCATTGATTTATTATTCCATAGGGATGTCTTATTTGATTTTCTTAAAATTTAGTTGTTTATTTGAGCAAAATGCAGATTTAGCATCCTACATATGGCGCTAGAAGGAGGGCAGAAATTTGACCAATGTGTTAGTGATTTAATGCAGATCCAGATTTAATGTGCATATATATGTCACTAAAATTTCTAAATTTGATTGATATTTCATTGTTTCTAAATATTGTCATTATCAACTTATGTATGCACTTCATGTTTCAGTCTGTCATACTTGTGACATAATTGTTTACTGCACGTTATTTATAAATTTGTGCACATAGTAACAATTTTAAACCATTTTGATGTTCCTTTTCTGTGCATCCTCATTTTACATGCTGGTCTATTGATAGTATCACGTGATTTAAGAATTTTTGTGCCTTTTCTGTACATTGCTTGTGTTGTTCATGCCTTCAATAAAAGTATCCTGATTTGTTAAACTAACGTTGAGAAACAAGTTGATGTTGCTCGCCTCAAAAGTGTTGGTAATGGAATCAAGACTTAAAACATGCTAGAGCACTTCAATCAGGCGATTGGATGTATTGTCCAAGAGGTCGATACAGTCATGAACAATCTGCTCTAAATCGGGTGATGTTCTCCCAGCCAATTTGACAGCCATGGTAGATACCAAACTGATTGAGGCTTTGATGACAACATTAAGTAGTCTTGCAGGATCCAAGTGGGGCACTCGTGGTAAGCCTGCAAAAGCTTGAAACACAAAGCTCGGGTGATGTCTTGAAAGTAGACATAACAAAATTGTTAGAATAGGCGAATGGTAGTGTGGCACAAATTACCATTACTATTAGTGCTACTATTGCTTTTTCCATATTCCACGCTTTGCTAAATGTTGTTTGTAAGCCTCAACTAAGATTTATCAAGAAAATAAATTCAATAGAGGATAGATAGCAATTTAAAGAGAACTTTTTTTGGAATCTTTTTAGACCAGAGTTTATCCCTTTTGTTTTATCTGCTCTAGCATTAATTGAACAGTGGAAATCAGTAACTTGGTCTACTGATGAATGCATACCTTAAAAATGCAAATCTTTTCATGGATATTTTTGCAGGATCAGACTTTGTCATTGCTTTCAATGGTTTCGTGAAATAAGATTACCAGTGGCCTTTTATATCAAATGTTTATATCCATTTTTGCATGGGGAGGATGCTGCACAAAGGCAAAGCAAGGAAGAAGGATTTCCGTTTCCAAAAAGAACTCACAATGTAGGAGGATTAGAATCTAATGTTGGAATCAAGTGAAAGAAAGATTGGAGTTGAAGGAAATTGGGCATGGAAACTTGAAACTCACAAAGAATTTTTTAATGCTTAGAGCCTCTATTTTATGCCTTATTTTTCTGTCTTAGACTAACTCATTTCTTTTAGGCTCTAAAACAAACATAGCAAAAAAAATTCAATTTTCATGGCAAGGGGCTTAAAATGAATCTTAGAACAAATCCACTAGATTTCGTTTAAAGATAAACAAATTGAACAAGAAACTTCACACTTGATATTGGTGCTTTTAAAATGAACTCACCATTGCTTTGAGGCTAAAATGAACAAGTGATTGATTTGAGTGATTTTGTCTTTGGTGCATTTTGAGAGTGTATCCTCTCCCCTTGCGCTTCGTGCGATCTGGGGTGCAAGAGAAACACTCAAAATGCATTTTATTGCTTTGAGTCACCTTTAGAGGGGCATTCCTAAGAGACACATCCGAAAGGAGAACTCAAGGGTGAATCCAACTAGTTTTTCATTCGAGCCGGTATATAAATGGATAAGACTAAGTTGTCAAGTCCTCATGGTATGTAGGCCTTAGCCATACAGTGTCTTTCAGAACGAGGTACTACCGTAAAACATATAAGAGCCCCTAGTAGGATTAATTAAAGCTTTTAGTGGCTTGCTGGACACTCGCAAGGTGGCATGTCCCCGATGTTGTGTCATTAAGAACCTTGTTTGTAGTTGCCAACTAGTCCATCCAATGAGTTTATCAAAGTGGTGCATTGGAACTTGGATTCCAAGAAGTTACTTGCCATGTCCGATCTTGGTTAGAATATAGAGGTTAAGACTTCATTCTTAACATACCTTTATATTTTTTCCTTGGTTGCATGTAAAATCATCTCTTCTACTATGAAGTGCATGAGGCAAGCCCACTAAGAAAAACGTACCAATTGAGGTAGGATGTTATATTGCTTGTGAGTTAGTTTGAAAACATAGTGCTTTTATCGAGAACATTTGAAAACCAGCATTCAATGAATCATCAAAATTGCAAACCCTTTAGGAGAGGCAAATGTCCTTGAACAAATTCACATGTTATTGCTTGCCCTTGGGATTCGTGTCCTTAGAGGCATCTAAGCATTTGGATTTCATCTCAATTTGCTCCTACTAAGGTCAACAAGAGGTAACTCTTGCCTCAAATTTCCTTGGTTTTTGCATAATACACTTTGCGAGATAAGGGGAAAGTTGAGACATTAGACATCTAGATTCAAAATCTAAATCAAGAGTGTTTTTGTGGTAAAAAGAATCCATTAAGAAAATATTAAATCAATTGGACACCACACATGTGCTTGACATCTTTTGGTCATATGGTTTTCATGCAGACATTGGTCTTTTGATTTTGAATTACTCTTAGAGAAAGGCATGTTCTTCACTATCTTGGTCTCGTAAACAAGTCCTTCCTAGGTTCATTTAGGATCAAATCAAACACTTCATTCAAATTCCAAACATCTATCAAAATCCATCCCCCAAACAACTTTAGAGCTTTGGAAACATCATTCTAGACTTGGGTAAATCATCAAAAATCAAAATCACCTTGCTTAGTTAGGTGTATGGGAATGCATCCTTTTTCATAGATTTAATTGAATCAACAATCCTTTGAACAAGTTCATCCTAAGATAACATATCACATTTTAGGGATTACAAGTTCATTATCCAAATCAAACCAATCCAAATCAAACCCTAAGTCTAGCATTGATCTAAAGGTTCTAAACATTCAACACTCATATCATTTCCCCTTTTCATCCTTCATCTTGTCGTTGGTCCTAAGAACCTTAGAGGTCACTTTTACAAAAAGGTCAAAACACAAGAGGAACATGGAATATAAACTTGATCCATACATCATGAGTAATCCAAGTCAACTAAGCTATCAAAGCCTTACAACGCCGATTGATTATCAAAAATCACACTTATACAATCCATACATGGGATCATTACCTTGTACAAATGACAATGGCACAACAAGTGTGAGTATGCCCAAATCAAATATTGGAACACATTTCCCAATGGTAGATCTAAATCCAAACCTACAAGTCTTCCAACTAAAAAATCAAAGCATGGGCCTTCAAATGAACGTCATCCCACCAAATCCCTACAAGCCAAATGAGAATGTACCAAGCACAAGTTTTCGAAACATGAATATGGAAAAATTTGGGATGGATACATCTACAAAACATATGAATATTCCAAACATGAACAATGGTCAATTTCAACCTAACATGCCAAATCTGAGTGTCATCCCAAATCAAAACATTGTCCAAAATCAAACACAAGTACACACTCCAAATCCGCGTGAACAAAAACCAAATCAACTATATCACGGGAGTCAAGATCGAAATCAAGAAAAAATTTGGCGAGGTCAAATTGCTACACTTACCAAAATAGTTGAGTCATTGCGCCAAGAGACATATCCACCACCATTACCCACATCAACATCATTCCTTGGTTTAGGGCTTCCCCCTTTACCTAGCACCAATCACTCCATCCAAATCAATCCACCTAACACCAACCAAACCGTCATGTCAAATCCTTTGAATATACCATCAACATCACACCAATGTATGGTATCTAATCAAGCAACAAGGTTGATCCCAACAAATCAAAATATGGTCTCCCAAGGGCCTATCACCTCAGTCATTCCAACCATCCCTATCACTTCAATCACTCCAAACACCACTATCATACCCATCACATCTCAACCCCTCACTACAATGATTGCTCCAAGTGTATCTCAACCACTTGTCACCGCATCCAACGCGATTCTAAATACACCACCAATACCACCAAAACCAAGTGCAATAAGTCAATATCGTAACATCGCACTAAAAGCACATCAAGCCTACATACAAGCGCTTCAACAATATCAGGTGGCTCCACAAGCCGCTCAAGCTACCCACACCGCTCAAGCTACCCAAGCTGCTCAAGCTACCCAAGCTGCCCAAGCCTCTCAAGCTACCCAACAAACACAAGCACAAACACGAAAAATGATAACCATTGGCCACAATGATCAAAATCTATCAATCAATGAGCACCATGAAGCTATGTCTACTTCATCCAATGATCAAATCAACATAGGTCAAGAGTCACTTTTCAATCATGATCAAAATACACCAACAATACTCAACAATGATCCAATTCAAGAAACATCAACATCATTTAACCCTATGGTTGAAGACATTGGAAATCCCTCCATCACAATTGTTGAAAACAATGATCAAGATTTCTCCATCGATGAGCACATTGAAGATGTTTCCACCTCATTCGATGACCAACTCACCATACATCAAGAGCCACTCTTTAGTGATCTATTTCAAGGAGTGTTAGGATTATTTGATCCTATCTACATAATGCATGATCCATCGACCAATGATCATATTAAAAATGTATCTGCATCGCCTTATGAGTTAGAGGACATATCTCAAGAATTTATACCAAAGCATGATCAAAATATTTCACGAAGGTCCAACAATGGTCCCTTCCAAGACATGTTGACCCCCTTTGACCTCATGGTTATAGATACTGAAAGAATCCTCAACTCGACACTTGATCCAAATTCACTCAAATATCAAGAGGATATTGAGAAACTTTCCATTCCTAATAAAGATATCCAAGGATCCTTTGAAATTGACCCATGTCAAGAACTTGATCCAAAGCATGTCAAAAACAACTTTGAAATCATTAAAGATCAAGAATTTGTATCTTCAAGATACTACAATAATCTAATGGACACTCTCCTATCTATGCAAGATGATCACATCCATGTAGCACATACTCCTCCATCTACCCATGAGATGCTTTCTTTGGATGGACACGTAGATGATCTCCATTCCGAACAAGATCCCTTTACTCTTGATATTATTACACAAAAAGAGCAAAATATTGATTCCTATAGTCAAATTGAATTATCAACATCAGGATGAGATATATCCCAAATTCAGACTGAGGACATCGGGGATGAGGATATCCAGCATTATCCACTCAAGGAAACAATTCAAACAGAACAATATAATTCAGAGTTAGCGGAGTAGCAAATTGAAACGTCACCTACGGTGGTCATTTATCAGAGTTCATTCTAAACAAAAGCTCTCGGAACAAGTAGAATCAAAGCATGAAGGTACTACTACCACCATATTGGGGGTAGCTTTGTCTCAAGCAAATGTCAACATAGGGAGCATGAAGAATCTTTATGATGAAACTAGTGTCAATACTACAACCAGCCACGTTATGAATCTTCATCCACCCACCACCCCATCCATGAATTGGGACCAACTTTGAAAGACATATTTGAATCAAAGTATGAAGAATATTATCAAAGCAAAAGAAGCTAAGAAGCATAATGGACAAATCAAATACACATGGATACCAAAGAATACAAAGAAAGATCATCCCTATCAAACTCCATCAGTCAAAAAAACTATGGGGAAAAATAAAAAAGGGAAAAGTATCCATCAAAGATGTGCACAAAAGAAAAAGTAGACTTTTCAAGTGACATACAAAGTGTATTAAGCAATTGGTCCTAATTCCATGCACACTTCCATACCCACCCATCGTTGCTCATCTTCCCAAGTTTGGAGAGTCAAAGGTTCCAAATTGTCCACCAATCCATCTCTTATCCCTAAACACACTCCATCCACACCTCCATGCATGATATCCAATTCTCACATTGACCATGTATTGGCAACGACCCTTTATCATAAGGATTCTGAAGGAACTCTATCACGATGTGTGCATAAAGACAAAGTCAACTCTGGTATCGACGAAGCAGATCAAGAATCTCAAAAGTTGCATTCAAGTGCACGTATCTTAGAAAAGAAACTTCTTCAAGCAGGCTATCGATGGCACATTATGATAGGGGAATCTACATCAGTAACACCTTGTGATTCAGCATGAGCTTAAAATCTTTCAGAAAAATACAAAAAATGAAAAAAAAGAAAATCCAAAAAAAATCAGAAAAAGGATTGAAAATAGTAAAGATAAAAATCGTCCTCTAGTGAAAACAACTACGGTGGCGCTTTGGGCAAGACAATGATGAAAACCTAGCAAATAGGCATCATGTGTAGAATTGAGCATCTATGTGCACCACTTCAGGTGAGAGCATCTAATCCCATCCATAATAAAGCCAACATTCCATCCATATTATCCATAATAAATCCATTCATCCATGAACCATTCATCCAATCCATTTTCATCTATCTGCATCCATCATCCAAGTTATCCTGATCTTGATGAAATTTTGGGGAACACTTTATGCTTTCTTATGGTAAACATCTTGACATGGGCCATTTTCATTGATCCTATCCTACCTAGCATTATCTGAGCCATGAAGCATTATCCAAATAAGCATGTTCTTTATCCAAACACCTTATCTTATCACAAGATAATCCTTGGCATCCTTTGCGTGCTTTCCATATCCATCCATCCATACACCTCTCCAAGCATCCATCCATAACATTCCATACATTGCTAGACACTGGGGACAAATATTTACATATTTCTTCGAGAAAAAATCTTGCTCTATATCCTCCAACTTATGTAGTGCTCTGAACATTAGCAAACATGAAACCAAATTGGTCAAACCACTTGTGAGAAAAAATTTGAATCACTAGCCCATGGCATATTTTGACAAACAAACATTCCTTATCAAGCTTCATTTTTCATTGAACATCAATCCAAATAATCACTATCTATTGCATCTAAGTTGCACGTCAAACACCACATCAAATCATTTGAACAACTTTTGTTCCAAATCAAGCTTCAACAATTATGATCAATCGAATCCAATCAATCCATAATCTTGGGATATCCTTCCCGATCCTTGTGTTGCTTAACACTATCCTTGCATTGTTGTGCATCCTTAGCAATGTTATCATCATCAAATCCTTATCAATCAATCCTTCCATTGTTGTGCATCCTCAACGATGTTATCATCATCAGTCTTGATCAATTGAATCCTTCCATTGTTGTGTATCGTGAACAATGGTACCATCATCATCAATCCATTGATGTGATCAATCCACCTTAGCTTGGTTTTTAGCAAAATCCCAAACAGATCACTGATATCACATCCTCATCCAAATTGTCAAAATCATGCAAAAATCCAAAAACATCATAAAATCAGAAAATCCATAAAGCATCCATAAAATAGAAAACATCAAAAACATTGCAATCTGAACTACGCTATCTCTGAGCTTAAATGTAGGCAAGGCTCATCTCTGATTAGCCCCCAAGACACAAAAATCAAAAAACATTCATTAAAAAAAAACATCAAAAAACCCCAAAACATTTGAAAAATCCAAAAAACCCAAAAACAACCTCAAAACATTGCAAAACGTAAAAAACATCCAAATATTTGACAAAATCCATCTGTCCCCATCTCGCTTTCACCCACGATAATCAATCATCCAAAATAAACTGATCGTCACCTTTATCCTTTGGCAAAACAAACAGAAACAATCACAACAGTCAACGAAAGCAAGCTTCAATCGCAAATCCAAAATCAAAAGCAAACAACAAACCTTTAAAACAAAATCAAACTCTTGATCATTCGCAAACATGTCAATCGACCTTTTATCAATAGCCTATCAATCAACTTATCAAACCATCATCATCCTATACAATGCATGTCCTAGGATATATCATTCTGACAATGGGCATCATTTTTGATATCACTTGGATTCTTATCCTATCAAAACAAATACCTTTGGCTGAAGGTATGAAGAACATTGGCTTGTTTGCGTACTTGATCTTTTCTTTTGATTTATCTTATTGTGCTCATTCCAAGGACCTCTCAATGATATCCGTACGAGGGATTTAGAGAGATAGGAATGGGGTAACGATCATTATCTTTTGTTTGCTGTGCTTGTTGGACGTTCTTGTAAAATAACTTGGCAAATACTTGCTTTGTTAGGTAAATCCTAGCAAGGTTTCTGTATGTCAAGTGTGAACAAGAATACACCTATATGTTTGTCGAGTCAAAGTCCATCGCACTAGGTACAACACCATCCTGGTTCTTTATACCTTGATGCATCATATCTACATGTGTAATTGAACATAAGGTAAGTAGCCCTTTTAAAGTCCCAATCCTTGATAAGTGAATCATCATCATCATCATCTATCATCATCATCATCTCTAATAAAGTCTTGTCAGATCATGGACTTGTTGGATCCTCTTGTCATCATCTCATTTATTCTCTCTCCACGCTAACATGCATCCATCATACATTCATCCTACATCCACAAACTGTCAGCATACCACATATAATTCATATCATACACAATAGGAAACACCGGTCATTTCACATGCATATCATCATCATAATATAGATCTGTTAGTCTAAGCATCTCATAAATCATCCATTGCATAATCATAGCATATCACATCATCATTCTCATCCATCTCACATCATATCATCATTTAAGTTGTTTAAGATAATATAGATTTGTTATTCTAAGCATCTTAAAATCATCTCATTTGCATCATCATCCATAACAATCCATTTTGAACCTCTTTATCGCAAGATCGACCCTCAAATCGAATCTTTTCGCTTGATCTCTCGAGGGGGCAATGTACTAGTGTACTTCTTTCCACTGGGGCATCCGAAAAATCAAGAATTTTTTAATTTATATCGTGGCAAGTTTATTCTTTGAACCAACACAACAAGTACATTGCTTCAAAGAGGGGCAAAATGTAGACACGCAAAATATGCATACATGTCAATCCAATAGTTTAATCAAATAACCTTCATTTAATCGAATCTAACATTTCATCCTTCAAATTAAATAAATCCACTTCATCATTACATCATTTAAATAAATCAATCGAATCCTAACACTTCATTAATTCAACCTTTATCTTGCATCATCCATTTAATTAAATAAACCAGGGCTTTATTTAATTAAGTCTCAAATTCATATTTCTCCTTTTCTGATTTAAATAAATCAAATATTTAAGTCATTAAAGTCAAAACATCCTAATCATCATCATTAAACTAATCTAAGCATGATTAAATGCTAATCCTAACCACTTGCATTCTCTAGATTTTGCCACTTGCACCAATAAATCAATTTATTGATTTATTAAATCAACATTTTCACTCAACATGGCATCTTCCCTCAAATTTGAATTCAAAAACAAGTTCCAAGGTACATCCAACAAGGCATTTAATAGGTCTTGCATGTTTCTTACATGTCCCCTTGCACAAGTCAAACTTAGCATTTACTCTCAAATTTTAATTTGAAATCTCCCTCTCTTGGGCACATTTTCCAAATCTTGCACATGCATCAACCACTCACAAGTTGACAAGTGGCCTCCTTTGATTGGTTTGTTTTTAGTCCCACATCCTCCATGTTTGGCACTCTTAGCAACTGAAAATCTACAAATAGAGGCATCATTCTTCAAGCAAATCCTCCACAACTTGATCCACAAAAGCTAATGCAAGGTTACTCTCTTCAATTGAGAGCTAATCTTGCCCATCTTACCATCATCATCATTGGCATCATATCATTTACCTTATCTTAAGCAAGGATTGGGAAAGGGCTATTTTCAACAATAGCACCAATCCAATATGGGATATGATTCATTTCATGTTTTCATATGCTTTTGCTTGGTTTTGTTGTTTATTTCGTTTGAATTTATGAAGCATTGATGTATTATTCCATAGGGACGTCTTATTTGATTTGCTTAAAGTTTAGTTGTTTGTTTGAGCAAAATGCAGATTTAGCATCCTACAAGTCCAAAAGTATCATTACAGATGTAGAGAGTCCTAACAATTGAGGGTTGGAAGGCACAGCGTTGGAAGCTCAAGATCATCATTGTAGGTGAGTGGAGTTCTGAATGGTTGAGAGTGGAAAGCACAAAGAAAAGTGTTGTGTGATGGTAGATTACAACAAACAAAGTGGAATCTTTGTGAGATCGAGATATGATTGTAGCATGGAGGTTGCATTGCAAGGGTGGAGTTACAATGAAGACATGCCAGAGGAGGGCATGGAGAGAAGACAAAGAGCATTTGGCAGAGGAGGTTGCACTATTTGGTGGAGGAGGTCAGATTATTAGTGAGGGAGTTTGTTGGAGATTGTTCACAATCTTAATAGGTGGTTCTATCATCTAACTCCATCTTTGTGACCCCATGCTCACAAATTTTCTTACTCAACATGTCTAATGTAGGAACATCCAGGTCCATGCGCAATCTTGTGTCACTCAAAAAAAATTGTTATTTCGAAGTTGAGGTAAGATTTCATGGAACTCTTTCTTGTAGGTGGAATTTAGGCTATATTCTAAATTTGATGGTGAAGGTTTTGAAATTTAAACCATTAATAGTTGTGGAGACTTAGAGTTATTATAAATTTTCAGTTGATGGATGATGTTGGTGATTATATTCATAATTGATTCCAAGATGCACGATCATAAAAGTGTGAATCCATTTCTTTTTGGGAAATATTTTTCCTCAAATGAATTTCAAATACCAAAGGACACCTTGCATCTGAAAGGAATTCATTTATGAAAAAAGGTCGATTTAAATATTGGTCAAAAAGACTTTACACCTTCCAACTTCTAGGATGAAACTATATTTTAAATGCATTGTATGGTAAGTGAGGAGGCATGGTGGAAGGAAACAGGGAGGCCAGGTTGAAATGAATAATCAAATCCTCCTTGGTGGGTGCTTGGAAGTGGTTTAGACCTGCACTGATACAATTGTATTTGCATGCTTATGCAGATTAAAATCAGATAGAGTGGATGTATAAAAAGAACGCGGGAAGAAGACATTTTTAGAAATTTAAGCAAATGGGATTAGTTTATGGGTTGTGCAACAGTCTGATATTGTTGTGCTTTAAAATCAACTCATTGAGGGAATAAATTGGCGCACAAGGAGAGAACGTGGTACCCATGTTTGGAGAAAATGTAAAAGCCTTAAGCAACAAAGAAGAAATGATAGGGGGTGTACGTGAGACAGCTAGGAGAAAAGAAATCGAGGCATAGTGAACATGGATTAACATTGATGCTACAATGGAGATGGCATAGGTGTGTAAATAAGAAGAGAGGTAAAATGTTTGTAGAGTAACAAGTCTTAAGTTGTCATAGCATAACAGTTTACATGAGGAATGAAGAGATGAAGGTTGATTAAATGATGTTGGGCGATTAAAATCAAAGCAATTCTGGGTACAAAGGGTGTGTGCAGATGAATAAAGCGATGGTCAAGTATTTGAGGTAAACCATGAGGAATAAAATGCAGATTTAAGTCAGTGTAGAAGGATAAGACCGGAAGTCAAAGTAGATTGTGATGAGACGTGTTCTTTGAGAAGGGTGAGTCGATGGGAAAAGATGTACTGAGGTGAGGAGTTGAGTAGAACGGAGGGCACAAAGTGGCCTGAATTGTAATGTATATTCCCTATAATCTTAATGAAATAAAGTCATCTGATTTGTTTTCGAAATTGGGTATTTTGTGGTGCAATGATAATCTATTTTAAGTCGACATAAGAATTTGTTAATTTTTGGAGTTAATCATTTACTGGATCTGTGTAATCTAAATTTTGTGGTTTTGAGTTTGAGAGTTGTTTTCTCTTCATCAAAAACATAACTAGTGAATTCATAAATTTAAAATTATATTCAAATTATGTCATGACTACAATTAGAACTACAATTTAAAAAATCATTAGACATACTAAAAATAATTTAGAACCAAAAAATGTAGAATAAAAATACCATAAATCAATACAATCCAACACATTTCAAATAAAAAACTCAAAACGACAAATGACTATGTAAACACATGGTAGAATTCCTCAATTCTTAAAGAATAAAACTGTGTTATGAGGGCCACAGCAAAAAGACTGCTATTAATATTTCTTGATCTAAAGAAATTAAATGACCTACAAAAAGAGATTCCACCTTATCCAAGATCTAGCAATAAGTGTAGAAAACCATGATAGCCTAGCTGGGTTTTCCTTGACCATGAAAGCGTACATCAATAGATACATCAAGCATATTCTCAGCATGTGAGCAACACATAAATTGTGGATTGTAATTATTAAACAAAACGTATCTTTGAACAAGGAAAGTTCAATTATTCATGGCATAGTCAAAGATCATAACACCACCATAGTAATTATTTACAATATTTTAATTGTGCGAAGATGCTTTGCCGCTTCATATCTCATTGCTAAAATTTCTACACATTCTCCATAGTGGTAAAAATATTCCATAGCAAAGAGAAGGTAGTAGGCTTGACTTTAAATCATCATTCTTATATTAAAATTAAATTTATTATAAAGTTTAACTTTAAAACTTTCACCTGGGAAGATAGATATATATAGATATAGCTCCTTTTAATATTACAAAATTGATTTTCATGTTATAAGAATAATAAATTTTATTTTCATAATTAAGTTGAAAAAAATAATATGAAACAAAATTTAATAAAAAAAATTGTACTCATAATTTTTTAAAAATTAGATTTAATGTTATGTTATTTATAAATAAATAGAAGTAAATTTTGATCTTCATAATAAATGAGATTTTATAGAGAGAAATAATTTAATTTGAAGAGATATTGAAACATATAACAAATTGTATAACATAGTAGATTTTTTTTTTTTTATTCAAGGGGTAAATGCTTTTGAACCGAAGCTATGAACTGGAATACAACCACTCAACAATACCATGGGGTTTGAACCTTGGTGACAAGAACAACAATGCCACCTTTAGACCATCACACCATGCCAATACCGGCATAACATAGTAGATTATTAAATATAAAACGTTTTTCAAATTCATTTTCATTATTATAAATGTTACAAATATGTTGATCTGTTAGAAAAAGGCATTGGACGATGTAAGAAATCGATTAGAAATATATACAATTAACTAAACAAATTTCAAACCAAACAACAAACATAGTATTTATAAGATATTTTCTCATAGAGGGTTCAAAATATTTTTATGTAATGAAATGTTCCATCAAATGAAAAAAAAGAATTGCTACATGATAGATTTGAATCATATGTTAGAAAATAGGAGCCCCTACTTCCTACTTCTTATTTATTAGGAATATTTTTTAAGATTATCTATGCAGCAATCAAGATGTACATTTGATGGCATTTATTAATTAAACGAAAAACAAAATATAACATTTTTTATTTTCAATTAATTAATAACTATGTCAAATGTGTGTTCTGTCTGTTAGGTAAAATCAGCTTATCAACTGTAACAGCTGAAATATCTTAGGAATCTCCATCTATTAAACCATATTGTCCATCCAAATATCAAAATACACATTTTACGGTATTTGCGGAAAATTTTCACCTCTAGCAATTTACTTGGCGGTGAATTTTTCATGGTGGTGAATTTTCCCAAGGTGAATTGTTAGCGATTAATTTTCCGTCCGTGAATTGGTGGCCATGAATTTTCCTAAAGTGGTTTACTTCATTTGTTTAGAAAGCATAAACATGATTAATCCAATTATAAAAGATGCCAAAGTAACAATACCAAATAAGTAAGTGGAATGAATAATATCAAAATATTGACCCTCAAACTAAAAGTTAAGCTTGAGTTATCTGATGGTGGACATGTTTTAGAGGACATACGTTACCCCAAGAGAAAAAATAATTCCATTATGAATTGGTTACACTTATGGATGAAGTAATGAAATGAAGCCTTTCAGTACAACTCAAGGGATTTTGCTGACCTTTAAACTGAACAGGTAGAAGAAATGTGAAAAAAACTATCTAAAACTTTTGAATGTGGCAAAATTTGAACAATGCTTCAATCCACATTGTGCCATCTGTGCTGGGCCTTAAACTTTTGTAACAGACAAGTAATAGCACCATAGAAATTCTGTTTGGTCCCTTCCAAACATAAAGACACAGCATTCACCATTGCCTATGTGATTAACTGCTGCGTTGTGGCCAATATATCGGCTGTATAAACTCTTCCTCATCCTTTACAACATTTCTTCTTTAATCAGAAAACCCATATAAAATTATACAAGAAGAACCAAGAAGCACATTCGCCATTTCTCTGCTAAAATGAATTCATCAAATCTCCACCTTCGAATAGAAAGGAGATCCAATCTTCATCATTGTCATCTTGGCTTTGATGAAATTTTTTTGGTGGTGGAATCAGAGGACATCTGCAGAGAGGGCATGTAATCTGATGGTGATCAATCCACTTATCCAAACAATTCCTATGAAATATGTGAGAGCAATTACATAGCTCCCGAATTTCATCATCTCTCTCCAACGAGCTCAAGCAGACGGCACACATAACATCCTCCTCTTTCGCACTACAACTCTCTGCAAAACTTTGGAATCTAGTGACAGGCAATTTGTTTTGAACCAGGTCACCATCTGATGGCAAAGAAAGTGCAGAGGGGATCTCTGGGAATTCAGTCCGCCAATTGCTGTCATGGCTTACTGGATCGCTTAGCCCAATAAAAGAAACAAGGTAGCACAATGCACTGTCTATACAAGCAAACGCAACTGATAAGCAACGCAGCAGTCTTGCAATAAGGAAACCATGGTGGCCTGCAGGAAATCCCATGGCTCAGAAAAAGTGCACACAAATCCGATGTGTAAATTTCACTGCTGTGTCTACACTGGAACAGGGGATACTTATATATCATATCATGCCTTGGTCAGCGAATCCTAAGATAAGGAGATCATGTGGAACAAGATTTTGAAGACCTAACTCTCAGGGTAAGTAAAAACGCTGAAAAGCTGCCTTATTTTCTTAAACTGTCGAATATTATAAGGGATTGTGAAGATTTGATTTGGAATGGTCTTTGTAAGTTTAGAGAAGTCAATGGACATGCGAACGTCATGCCAGACAGGCTTTTGTTAGCCAGCTCACAGTTGTCAGTTATGAATATCCATGGTGGGAAGAAGTAGCGGTTCTTCTATTCAATGTATTTTGAAACACAGGGTTTTTCAACCAAAGGAGGAAGACAGATTGTAATGCAACTAGCCGACCACTTGCCATTGTTTTTTAATCAAAACTTGCACGTCGGCTTCTTGTCTTCCTAAAGAAAACGAAACCGTTCCTTCTAAGTTATCTAGAGTTCAAATATATTAGTGGATGGGCATATCATATATCGTGGAATACAACAAACATAGATTAATATGAAGATTTGAGTAGGATGGTCTAGAAGCCTTGATGAAGTGGCTTACAGCCGTGTTTAACGCTGTAGGCATTATTATGTGCCGAGTTCGAATCTGCATGGCCCATGCTGCATTAAATAGAATTAAAAAAATTGTGAGCGCCTCCGATCAAATTATTAGTGGCGATATACAGATTAATCACTTTTGTTTATTTACCGAGTAAATTAATTGAAATAATTCCATTAGGCATCTGGATAACTTCATTCTAGAATAAACTCATTAGCTGCAATCCATGAGATACGGAATATGGACCTTCTATAAACTTATTTTTTATATTGAATAGAGGTGCAGTTGCAAAGAGAAGATCACATAGATGCAGGATCACAATTCTGTAATCTGAAATACAGTTTATAATTACAGATGAACCAATCAGAATAGATTAGCAACAATAACATTACAAACTAAAAATCCAAACATTCAAATTCCTCCATTAGGGGAAAGTAATATTAATGTCAACTCTACCTGATCAGTAAATTTGTGTAGTTATACAACACTAAAATGATCAATATTTAGATTTCATCTTATTTTAAAGCACAATAAATTCCTGCAAGTATTAAAGTATTAATGGACAAGGAAATGTAAATAATAGAGGACAACAGCTAAGAAAATAAGAGGTCAAAGAAATTAATTTCGAGTAAAAATGCTGGGTAAAATGTGAGCAGTAGTTCCCTTGTTACTCTAAGAATGACATTTACAAGAGGCTTAGTCATGTAGGCCTTCAAACTAGCCTTGAACAACTCTTGTTCTAGCTTCAACAACCCCTAAGAACTTATTTAGGCTATTTTTTTGTTGTACTTTACAAATGACCTAAGAAAACTTGGAGAAATACAACATAAATCTCCATCGGCAACTCTCAAACTTGCATTTCAAGTGCCTAAGATGATGGATACATACCCCAATAGGATATAAATAGTTTTATGTTGCACCTAGAATTCATAAAGAAGGATTAAGTGTGGAAAAATGTTTGGAAAAATGAGAAACTAGAATGTGACAAGATGCCGTAGATGTGCACAATGAACTCACTATTTTGTGCAGGAGGTAATTTCATTTTCACTAGTTGTTTCAACCCAAGATTTCACAATTTTGAGTGAAATGCTTTGTTTTTGGTCTTCTCTCTACTACCGAAACTTGCATTTTGATATTCCATATCACTTGATGCACTTTTCAACATTCGAGAGGTCGTTCTTTATTCCAAAAAAATGTCAAGAACTACAAAATTATATTCTTTTGGATCACATGGCATCTTTATTTTGAAGGCTTTTGGACCCCAAAAGATATAAATACTTAGGTGAATTAAGGTATAAATCCTTAACTAATGTCACTTATGTCAGCTCATCTTGCACCACAAAATACACATGCACCAAAATTTAAACACATCTCTTTCTCCAAATGAATAAGTGAACATAGTAAAACTCGCTCGAATGAAGTGATATTTAGTATTGTCACTCATCTTCCAATAAAGATTCATGCTCTTTAGATTGTTATTTTCCATTGTAAGCATGCAAGGTGGGGCTCTTACCTATTCTAATAATAAAGTAGTTTTCTCTACTATAAATGGATGTCATTTGGTCATACATGTAAAGGAAGAAAATAAAAATCCAAACATCCAAATGAGGTATATCTACTATAAATTCATCAAGAAATGTAGGCTAATCTAAGAATTTCATTTTAGTTTGCTTACTATCATATTTGAGCACCTTCCTTTATCCAACCCAAACCATTTGGTTTAAGGTTTTGAAATATTTTTGGACCAAGCTTATTAATTGAATCTTTATCAATTAATTAATATTGAGAATACAAATCAAGCATTGCATCAAATTTAACCCCATTAGATCACTAACATGGAAATTCATCTTAAAATGGTTATTTTTTACAACTTATTAGGAATTCTTCTTGGGTGTCTAATGTTGTTGTACTGAGAAATAATAGTGACATAATACTCTTGTGGAATTTAGAAAGTTCAATTCCAAATCCCTTAAAGACAACTATCCTCTTCCAAGCATGGAACATTGACTATAGAGAGTGATAGGATCTTAACTCATTGTTAATATGGTATTTTACACACCAACTTACTTGCAAGTCATGAAGCCTACAAGGTGGAATGATCAACACTTCCTTGATTGGAAGGTGGCTAATTTGAGCTTTTCCAAAATCCCTCAACTAGAGGAATTTTGGCTGGTCCATATATTGTTCAAAGAAAGAAGTAGCTCATTGACTTGGATGCTTTCTTGTTCCACCAAATTAGAGAAGTTGGGAAGCTTAATCAGTGAATTGTAATGACTATTCATAGTAAGCTGGGAAGAGGTAACTTGCTAACTCTTCAAAATAATGTTAAACAAGGTCAAATCATAGATCTTAGTGTAATATACCATAAAAAAAATTTATTTCCATTTAATTAAGGATCATGAAGCTAGGGTAGTGGGTGTTCCAATGTGGTGTCTAATGAAAAACTTTTTAGGGGTGGAACCATTGAAGGTTATAATACTTTAGTTATCAATGATGCAAGAGAATAGAGTTCTAAAATCAATAAGACATAATCCACCCTATTCCTTTGGTTGAATACAATGTGTCCAAGATGAAAGTGGTACACCCTTCTTATTGCTGATTTAGACCAAAGATAAATTCTAATGAGATAAGTGAGATTCCTATAAGAAGCGACAAAGGAGAGATAGAAAGAAGAAATATAAACATGACTATAAATAAGAACTTTGTTTCCTAATTAGATATCATTAGTTATGGAGAGAAACATATAAGTTGAAAATAGTAATTTTGTCTTCAATTTTTTCATAACCATTTTCAAATGTCAAAAAGAGCAATTCTTGTCCAAAGAGTATATCAAGCCATTCATATATTTTACCATATTTTCAAAGATGTATTCATTAGACCTATTATTAAGAGAATTGAGACAACAAAATGTTTGATTTTTAACATGAACATTTGAAAATAACAGATAATATAAAATAATTTGAATACTTCCAAAATATTAAAGACTTACTCTATTGTGTTTTAAATTAAAAATTGATGTAGGAGCATCCAGTGGTGTGAGGACAATCTTGCATCACCCAAAAAAATACTTTCCATTTATGTTCCTATTGTTTTCTTTTTGTAGATGTTTTTGCATTTCTAGATACCCTTTTCGTCGAATAAGAGTTTCCAACTTTCAAAATTACTTTTTTGTTTTTCTGCTCAACTGCTATTTTTAGCCGGTGTTAATTTTAAGGTGTGAGACGACAAAAATTTATGGAAAGGTTCTTGATGGAAAAATAAACACTTTGGCGAAAGAATCAGGTCAAGATCATTCACGGTTTGAAAGTTATTCAAGTTCCAGTTTCTGCTTTTTGCCCTAAAAAACCTTCTGAGTCCAGTTTGAAGCACTAAACGGTCCTGTATGGGCCGAGAAATAGTCAAAATCAAAAGTGTGGGTTCTTAATGCGTTCTTCACTCTGAGACCTTTCCGGCAGTGCAAACGGTTCAAAAAACGGAGTCTTGGATCAAAAGTTATGGCTTCCGGAAGTTGGCCGATTTTTGAAAAATTGTCAATTTTTGAATTAGGGCTTAGTTTTTGAATTTCAAATTGTAACTTTTGGCACCAAATCGCCAAAAATATTATCTCAAATATTGTTTGTGGTTCTAAACCGAAAGGGGTCTATTTATGGGCTAGTTTCTGATTTTTGAATAACTTTTTGGGGGAAAGAGTTCGCATGCTGGGAAAGGGGAATTTGGGTAATTTTTTGTAAGTCTGTAATTTACATGTAATACAGAGCTCGGGGATTTGAGATCCTCTGCATGTAAGAGTTCCATATTTTTGAATAAAATATTATTCTCTATTTTGTGAGTGTTATTCTATGTCTCGGGTTTGCTCCCTCGTCAAAAATACTATAAGAATTAAAAAGATTAAATTTTAAAAAATAAAATCCCATGGAACTAATATTAAGAGCGGGCATGTTAGATGAGGGAACCATGATTTATAGAAATTGGAATCCTTTCTAATGAGCCTCTTCAAGTTAAATAATTCAAAAGAGAAAAGAATAAACTCTTATTAAATGCATAAACCTTACAACAATAATACATCTCATAATTAGTTTCCTGTACCCTAGCTGCCTTCTCTTTGACTACGAAAGCGTGCATCAATAGTAACTTGTTGCATGATAAATTGAAGATTTGTTAGCATGCGAATCGCTCATAAATTATAGATTGTTATTATTAAAACAAAAGGTATCTTTGAACAAGAGAAAGTTTAATTATTCATCCTTTTTGCAAGTCAAAGATTACAACATCACAATGATAAATAATTACAATATTTTAAGTGTTTGAAGATACATTGCCGCTTCATATCTCATTACGAAATTCGCCATAGATTCTGCTTTCAAATGGAGATCTTGTCAAGAGAAAGCAAAGTACTAGGTCGTTCTTATCATCACCTAGTAGATCTCCACAGTTCTCCGCTACAGATTTTTTGGAAATACTATATACACTCCATTACAAATGGTATTATATTATAGTCGATATGATGGCTGCTTACAGTAGGGGCCACCTTCAAAGTAAAAGTTGAGTTGTACATAGTTTCACTCTAATACTTCAAATATTGGATTTGATATTAAAAAGGATTTCATAAAATTGCAATAATAGTTACAGTTTTAGGAATAACTTGCCTTTAAATCAAATAGACTCAATTTTCTTTTGAACTTTGTAAAAACAAAGGTAGAGTTTTTAAAAGCAATAGATTGAATTGACAAGCTATCGTGGATGCAGAAAGTACCATATTATTGCTTTCAACATCAGAACACTGGTCCAACAAATCATTAGATCAAGGAAAGGAAAATAAAATCATAAATTAATGGTATTAATTTGTATTTTAATATCACAATACAAAATACATTAAATTGTATTCAAGTTAAATCAATTATGATAAAGTGTGCTATGATATTAATATCAGGATTCAAATCGTGTAGTTTCTAAGTCACTCATTGATTCATATTTCAAGAGTAATACAACTGTGTGAAGATGACCATTCATTCTTATGAGAGATGGGTTCATATGAACCACTAGTTCTGAAATATGGGGCATTGAGTTTACTAAAAAATATGTAATTGAATTTTGGTATTAATATTATAACTTGACACACTACAAAAAATGTCTGACACTTATCAATTAATAAAGTGTCTTAGAAAATAAATTATTGTAGGTGTTCGTTAAAAAATTTAGAACATAATCAAAAAGATTACTGAGTGTAGATAGAAAAGTTAAATAGTTGAAAAATATAGATAATGATTGTGAGTTTGAATCCTCCATTTTTATCAAGTAAGATGTTCATATGATTGAAATTGAATAATTTGACCATTCCAAATGAAACCCTACTAATACCCATTCCTCCCTATCAGAAATAAAAACAAATTTTAAAACCTACAAAATTTTAGCACTCCTAATTAAAATAGAAAACAATTAGAAAACTGTACTGAAGATAAAACTTAAACAGCCGGTGCATTGCATGTTATGTGGGAAACTCAGAACCACATTACAAAACAACACTACCTGTTGACAACGAAATAAGAAGACGAATGTATACTAAGCTCCAAATTCATATAAAGAGAAATACAAGCGTGCTCTCTCTCGTTGTCAACAGTGGAGAAGACAAGACAACGCACCACATTACTGTGCAGACCATGGTTAGCTATAGAAAATATCATGGCTCAGGAAAACACTACACACATATCTAATGTACAAACTTTGTTGGTGTCTCTACAGAGGAAAATGGTATATTTATTATTGGAATCTGAGCAAATCCTAAGATAAGGAGGGTAACATAGAAGCAGATTGTTTAAGGGTATATAAAAAAGCTTAAAAGTTAACACAACTACCCAGACTGTTATTTGTTGCCCATTAAAGTGATTGTAAAGAATTAACATTGTGCATTTACAAATGGAAGAAAAGTCAATGGACTTGAAAGAAGAGGTCGATGACGTCATTCCAGACATGACTGGTCAGCCGAGCTCACAGTTGTCAGTGACGAGTATCCATGGTGGACAGTAATGGCTCTTCTGTTTCCATTTATTTTAAGATATTTAAGATTTTTCAACCGAGGGAGGAAGACCGATTGTAATGGAACCATCCGACCACTTACCGTGATTTTCGTATCAAATCTTGTACGTTATTAGCTAGGAGAAACATGAATAAGGTAATTAAATCAATAGTTAATTTGAATCATTGAGTTGAGAATAATATTGAAATTAAGGGTGGGTGTGATTAATTTCATTTATTTTTTAAATATGTGTAGTATTATTTTGTAATTGGTAATATAGATATTATTTATATTAAAAAGAATTTAAATAAATAAAATAATTTATTAAAAAAAAATGAAGAGAGGAAAGCGATGTGAAAAGAAAATAGAATAATTTTTTATTATATTAAAATTTTAGTGTTTGGTCATACAATTATTTCAAAATCTGCAAATTGACTATGGTTTGTTGTGGTTTAGATTCATACCCATCAACTTTATCTTTGTAATTGCAAAAGCAAATTGAAATGCAAAATTGAACATGTGACTACAAGAATGAATTAATTTAATGAAATGTAGAAAAATGAAATCTTTATGTTTAATGAATTAAATTAATGAAATGTAGAAAAATGCAATCCTTATGTTTAATGTGCAAAACCTAGGATTAATTGCACCTTTTCTAGGATTTCATTCAGATGCAAATCCACATGAAAATTAGATTGACTTTCAACCATAAATGTGAATCAATCAAACTTGAATTTGATCTTTTTGAGTCTTCAAAATGGATTGGAATTGAATTTCCCCAAATAACCCTATTGAACAATATGCCCTAGACTAAAAATGCAAGATTTTGATAACTGGAAAAGTGTAATAGAAATTAAGATAATAGATCTGAGAAAGGGAGATTCCTATGCACTTGTCCTACAAATTTTGAAGTTGATTTTGATGGATGGGTATGTGTAGGATCATGATGGGCCAAAAAGTGGCAATATAATGGGTATTTGTAAGGTATGTAGCTGACGACTTTTTTCTTACCCAAAATTGATGAAATGAAAAGGGTTTTTAAAGGAGATTCTCAGCTTTCCACTAATATAAATTATGCTTTACTTTGAATTTAATAAATAATTATTATTCATTTTCTATTTGAATTACAACTAAAGTGTTGATTGATAGGTTGATTGAAAAACATCTATAGCTTTCAAACGATATCACATTTTTGAATCCAAAGCATGCATCACATTCTATGCTTCATATACTATAGGATTAAAAAGAAAAAATGAATTTCATAAAATTTTGACCAAGTTAAGGTGGTTAGACATATGAGTTTTTATATTTTTTAAAAAGTTGTAATAAAAATTCATAATTAATTATTTACTTGGAAAAAATTACAAAAAAATGCATCACATCTAGACATGAGTCCTCTACTTATGTACAAAATATTATAAAAATATTATCATTTTATTGTGGTTAGGTGGTCGACATACACCTACTTCTTTATTTTTCCCCGAAATTTAAGTACTAATTGCATTAAAATTTCAAATTTTCACCAAATCAATTTTTTAAAAATAAACCTAGTAATTTAGAAACTAGATTCAATTTGCTACAGATTCTATTCTTACATATTTTTGAAATAATATAGATAACTTATTCAAATTTTTGCGTCAAGTTTCCTAACTCTGATTTTTTTGAATTTTTTGCCACTTAAGGGCCTGTTTTTTCTAGAATGATCCTGCACATACCCAGATAGAGACGCCTAGGGCATGAGTGCCCTCATAGACCTTTTCTTAATTTGAAGTTTTGAACCTATAACACTATGTTTTCCTTTTGTTTTTATCCTTGCAAACTTCCATTTTTGGATCTGAACCTGTGAAAAATATGCAAAAGAGATGGCGGGGGGGTGGCTATATAGGAGTTTGCCTCAGTCAAACCCTTGTTTTGGTATTTCTGCCTCCATAATAGCCAATTGAAATGATTGATAATAGTGTGTTTTCCCCAACCTTAAGTGTTTCTAAGGTTGTTAGGAGCTAAAAATGCATAAAACCCTACTCAAGTGTGTTAGAGAAGGATTATTATATGAAAATGATAAGATCTAACTAAGAGAGAAATCAAAAACCATTTAACAAATCTAAAACACAATGATATCTTGTTTTAGGCTACAAATAAGATGAAGCTTGAACATGAGAACACTATGAAACAATTCATTAGGTTGAAGGAAATGGCCTAATGCATATCCCTAACCTAGAATCCAGCATGTTCTTCTATTGGCATCAACTTTCAATCATGTTATAAGACTTGATCAAATCTGCAATTATGCTTGAAAACTTGCAAATTAGGATGTACTTGATAATCTCTTTCTTCTTCTTTTCGCCAAAGTTCTCAATTCTTGCCTTGTTTTTCTTCTCTAGTGTCGAATGGTGAAAATAATAGGTATTTATAGGCCTCTAATCTAATTTCCCATAAATCAGATCCTCATAGCTGACTTTAGACACTTGAATTACAAATATTAAAAAGCCACAATCAACATATTTGAATTTGGAGGGAAAATAGGAGAAGAATCACACCTAGGGCATGAGTATCTTAGACTTATTTTCAAGGTCATTTAGTGTCGAGGGCAAGGTATTATTTAAATTATACAATTGTTTCCCCTCGCAATTCATCAGTAATTGTTAAAAATGGGTCATATAATTCATAATTTAGGAAATTACTTGTACTCAATTAGGTCCAATAATTTAATGGGGGACAAAACATAGTGTGAAATTGTTGAGGGTGACAATTTATAATGCTACATTTAGCCCCCACTTTAGTGAGAGTATGAACTTATGCTCAGAGTCACACTAAAGTAGAAAATATGTCAAAAGGGGTCTAATTTCTAAAACGTTGAAGAGATAAGATGACTAAGGATCTAGGGGAAGTGCACAAGCCCCCAAGATCCAAGATCCCATGGAAAACAAACATAAGCACAAAGGAACATGCACATGTATGATATGCAACAAGACAACATACATAAGCATACATGCTGGAAAACATGAAGCATACATGATGAAAACACATGACATGATGGAACATAAATATGATGGTGAAATGAAAGAAACCATGATGCAAACACTAAGAGGAAACTCAAAAACATAAGGTTAGTACTAAAATATTTGAGTCGATAAGGAAAAGAGACCTCAATCTTAAATTATCTTAAATACCAAATGTCATCCATTGAATGCGATGTGTAACAAAATGATGCTCTCACAAGGATGCAATCAATTATAAATGTGTGGCTCCACTAGCAAGAAATTTGTGTTATGTTAGGTGGCCATGTTAAAAACGGGTGCTCAAGTTCATGACCCAACAATCTCCATTATGCTAAATCCATGAACTATCTTGTGAAAGCTCAGCTCAGGGGGTGCAACAAAACTCACCTTAAGTGGTACAATAAAACTCACCTCAAGGAGCACAACATAACTCGCCATAAGAGGTGCATAAAGTTTAACATCTTGGGGGATGAATTGATAACCATGCCTCAGAGGGCATTACAACAACACCACCGCCAAAGGGGGTATGTCAATAGGTCAAACATCACAAGACAAAATAAACAAGGGTAAAATATGGCCCCCCTTAAAAATGCCAGCATACTTGCTATGTTAGTATTTTAGGGAGAAAGAGGGGAAGAGGGGATCCTTGAAAAGAATGCACACCTCCCAAAACTAGTTATCCTTGTCCCCTAAGTGTGGAGAAAAGGACAAACATACCAAGGAATATAATGTTGCTGCTATGGAAAATATGGCTGCACTTAAGATTATACCACCACAAATGGAAATGAGAAAAACACATAAAGCTACAAATGCCACATAGTGATGAGCAACATGATAGGATGAAGATCAACACCAGGAACCAAGTTTCTTTAGAACCAAGTTGAGAAAATGAAACACAAGACTATTTTGGTGTAGATTGTGAGATTTTGTACTCTCCCATAGAGGAGGGTGTAAAATCTAATGAATCCCAATCATCCCAAAAACATGTGCATGATCATTATTGTATTTGATTATTTGGACTTTGATGACAAGGTTTTAGACTCCCCTTTGAATCAAGGTGTAAAATCTAATGGCCCCCAATCACCATCTAAGAATTTTGTTGTGGATGAAATATAATTAGGATTACCATCAACTTGTATAGGTTCTACCTTTGAAGTTGGAATTAAAGTATTAAGAGAGTTGGAAGTCTTATGATAATTTTGAACTTGTGAATTATAACTGTGTTCATCTACTTTAACCATATATATCTTGTTATTATACTCATACTTCATCTCATGGTGAAGAGTAGATGAGACTCCCTTCATGGCATGAATCCGTAGATGAAAATTGTATGAAATAGGTCCTCGCATAAAATCTTATTAAACACATAAACCTTACAATAATACAATTCATAATTAGTCTCCTCTACCCTAGTTGCCTTCTCTTTGACTGTGAAAGCATGTATCAATCATAACTTGCTACATGATAAATCAAAGATATTTGACCATGTGAATCACACATAAAATATATAGTATTATTATTAAAACATAAGGTATCTATGAACAAGGAAATTTGAATTATTCATCACCTATTTGAAAGTGAAAGATGTTTGATTTTTAAACAAAACTAAAGCCACAGAGCTACTACTCTGTTTTCTAGCCAAACTGGAAATACACAAATGCGGAATAAAGAAAATGCAAGGAGACAAATTTGGGCATGCAATATTTTCAGTTTGTATTTACTATGCTCAAAATGAACAATACAAGAAAGATTAAACATAAACTATTGAAAGCTAACTCTAAGCTATGAACTTCAATCTGCTAGGAGCAATTAGCTGCTCAACCGAAAATAGATAACTTCAGGAGCTACTAGGAGCTCACTGGTAGGAGCTACGCAGAGCTTTTCAGGAGCAATCTCTTCTCATACACAAAACAAACAATTGCTACAATTCAAGGGCTTTTAGAAGGTCACACATAAAATATTCTCTGTCTATAGACTATTGCTACACAGAAAAATTCAACAACTCCAACTAACTCTTCTCAACTGATGGAATAATCTACCTTCATTCCTTTTGCCTTCAACAACATTCCCTCTCAAATTAGAAATTACCTATCAACATTAATTGGTAATTGAAAATGACCTACCACATTTACTTCAATGGCTATCAGGAGCTGCAGGGATGAAGATTCGGGTATGTGTAGAATCATGATGGGCCAAAAAGTGGCAATATGATGGGTATGTGGCTAACGACTTTTTTTTACCCAAAATTGATGAACCGAAAAGGGTTTTTAAAGAATATTCTTAGCTTTCCACCAAATATAAATTATACTTTACTTTGAATTTAATACGCAATTATTATTCATTTTCTATTCAAAGTACGATTAAAGTCATGATTGATAGACTGATTGAAAAACATCTATAGCTTTCAAATGGTGTCACATTTTTTGAATCCAAAACATGCATCACATTCTATGCTTCACATACTATAGGAATAAAAAAAAAAATGAATTTCATGAAGTTTTGACCAAGTTAAGGTGGTCAGACATACGATTTTTTTATATTTTTAAAAGTTGTAATAAAAATTCATAATTAATTGTTTACTTAGAAAAACATTACAAAAAAATATGCATCACATCAGGACATGATTCCTCTACTTATATCTAAAATATTATCATTTTATTGTGGTTAGGGTGGTTAGAAAGACACCTACTTATTTTTTCTCTAAAATTTAAGTACTATTGCATTGAAATTTCAATTTCTCACCAAATAGATTTTTTAAAAAAAAAACCTAGTAGTTTAGAAACTACATTCAATTTGCTACATATTCTATTCTTACATATTTTTTAAATAATATAGATAACTTATTCAAATTTTTACATCAAGTTGCCTAACTTTGATTTTTCTATTTTTTTTGCCACTTAAGGGCTTGTTTTTTCCATGATGATCCTGCACATACCCATCCCAAAAGCTTCCATTGAAATTGGGGGCTCCTGACGGGTAGGTAAAGTAGGGGATTTGACGTGAGAGAAGGAGGCTTAGGAGCATTCAATTTTCAAACACTCCCTTGGTCCTAATTTGATGAAACAGGATCAATCCTGATCCAAATCAACAATGCCCAATCTAGTCCTTAGGCGCTTGAAACTATCCTTGCTCAAAGGCTTAGTGAATATGTCTGCTAGATGCTACTCAGACCTACAAAATTCCATTTTAATTTCACCATTCTCAACCAATTCTCTGATAAAATGATACCTGACTTCAATGTGCTTGCTTCTTCCATGAAATACAAGATTTTTCGTCAAGGCTATTGATGAAACATTGTCACAAAAAATTACCGTTCCATCCTCTTGTTCTTCTCTCAAATCTGCCAAGACTCTTCTTAGCCAAATAGCTTGACATGTTGTTGCATTTGATGCTATATACTCAGCCTCTGTTGTAGATAGGGAAACAATTGGTTGTTTCTTGGAAGCCCATGAGATGACTCCTGAACCAAAAATGAAACAAATAGCCTGATGTCCTCTTTCTATCAACCAAACTTCCTACCTAATCACTATCCATGTATCCAACTGACCCAAAAAAAATTTCTATTGTGTACAGAATGCCATATCCTTTGGTGCCATTCACATACCTCAGGATTCTTTTACCCACTTGCCTATAGGTGTCTTGTGGAGTCTCCATAAACTAGGAAATAAGACTCACACTATGCATTATATCAGGCCTAGTTGTTGTTAAATACATTAAGCTTCCAACCAAAATCTTAAACAGGGTCAGACCCACATTGTTTCTGCAATCTTCCTTACTCAACTTCAGACCTATGGTTGTTAGAGTGGGGGAAGGCTTGCTTTCAAGCATCCTAAATATCTTCAAGATCTCATTTGCATATTTTTATTGAAAGATAAATATACCATCATGCATTTTTTTTACTTCTATGCCTATAAAATATCTCAAGAGACCTAAATATGTCATTTCAAACTCTCTTTTAATGGCCTCTTTAAAATAAACAATGAGGAAATCATCATCCCCAGTAAAAATTAAATCATCAAAATACAAGACAATAATCAAAACCTTACCATCAACTGCCTTGATGTAAAGAGTGGGCTCACCATCGCTTTAGCTAAAGCCATTGCTCATCAAATTTGAGTCAATCCTATTGTACCATTCCCGTGGAGCTTGCTTCAGCCCATAAAGAGCTTTCTTTAGCCTATAAACCTTGTGTTTTTGACTTGAAACTTCATATCTCAAAGGTTGCTCCACATAAACCTCTTCATTAAACACTCCATTAAGGAAGGCAAACTTCACATCCATTTGAAATCCTTCCACATGTGATAGGCTGCAATTGCTATGACTACACGCATGGTTTCTATCCTTGCAACAAGGGAAAATGTCTCATTATAATCTCTCCCAAACTATTGTTTGTACCCCTTGATAGCTAATCTTGCCTTGTGTCGATCTATCCTTCCTTTAGCATTGCACTTGGTCTTGTAGACCCATTTCACTCTGATAACTTGCTTGTTGGGAGGAAAATCTATTAACTCTCATGTGTTGTTCCTCTCTGTTGCATCTATCTACCCATCCATGGCCTCACACCATTTCTCCTCTTTCACAACTTCCTAAAAAAAAACTAGATCACCATGAGAAAATAATACAAAATTCACACTCTCATCAAATTCTTCATCATACCTTTCATTTAGGTAGATCTCCCGTAGACTCTTGGTCTTTTTTGGAATTATAGAGGTGAGAGGTGGTTATGAACCTTCACTGCTGCTACTGTTGTGCTGAGCAGGCATGTTTAGGAGCTGTCAGGAGCTCTCAGGAGCTCTACCGGTGATTTCAAGAGATCTTCCAGAGATTTCAGGAGCTCTCAGGAGCTCTTTAGGAGTCGATCTTTTGGAGCTTTCAGGAGCCAATCTTCTGGCTATCTCTGGTTGCTTTCCTTTCTATATAATCACTTCACGAGCTTTCAAGAGCTCAACTAGTAGCTTTAAGAGCTTTCAAGAGCCGTCAAGAGCTTTCAGGAGCTTGACAGACACTTTTAGGAGCCTCTACAAACTCATCTTGCTGAACTTCATGTTTTGTTTCTACTTCTTCAAGAGCTGTTAGGAGTGGTTCTGAACTGTCAGAGTCTACAACTCCATCCCATGACTTTTCTTCTAGGAATTCCACATCCTTGCTGATGACGATTTTCTTGGTGACGAGATTGTATAGCTGATAGGCTTTGGACTCTTCACTATTGTCCGTGAAAGTTCATTTTTCACCCTTGTCATCCAATTTTTTCCTCTTTTCTTTAGGCAGATGTGCATATGATACACACTCGGAAACTCTCAAGTGCTCAATTGTCCCCTTGTATTTTGTCCATGCCTCTTGAGGTATCTTGTCATGGACCACCTTTGTTGGACTTCTATTTATCAAATAAATAGTTGTTGCTACAACCTCTCTCCAATATTCAATAGGGAGTCCCTTTGCTTTCATCATGCTCCTTGCCATCTCCATGATGGTTCTATTCTTTCTTTCAGCCACTCCATTTTGCTGCAGAGTATAACTGGTTGTAAGCTCCTTCTTGATGCCATTTTGCTTGCAAAAATTCACAAACAAATTAGAGGTATACTCTCCTCCTCGATCTAACCTTAGGACCTTAATAAAATGTCCACTCTCCTTTTCAACCTAGGCCTTAAATAGTAAAAACTTATCAAAAGCTTCAGATTTATGTTGCAAAAAATAGATCCATGTCTTATCGCTGTAATGATCAATAAAGGTCATAAAAAATCTGCTTTTACCAACAAAAATGATTTGCATAGGGCATACCAAATCCGTATTCACCAGCTCCAATGGCGCTCTTTCCCTTGTAGAGTTTCCTGATTGAAAGGGCTGCCTATGTTGCTTGCCTAAAATCCAAGCCTCACATCTAACATTAGGCTCTACTATTCTTGGAAAACCATCAATCATTTTGTTCTTGGACAAAAGACTCAAACTAGCATAGCCTAGATGTCCATACCTGAGATGCCATAGCTTGGAGGGATCTTGAATGGTGCTCTTGAGTGCTACATGTGATGTACTATTGTACATTTTCCATTCTTGAGAGGTGCAACAATGGACTAAGATGAGAAACACATCTCAATCTTCAATGGAAACATCTAGTTCTTTGTCATTTGGACTGTTGCAAACACCTTCGTCCTCTCATTCTTGTCATAAATGACATATTGACCCTTCTCCATCAACACTTTGTATCCATTTTGGATCAACTAACCAACACTCATGAGGTTATGCTTTAACCTAAGAGAAAGAAATACATTATGTATCTCCTTCTTCTCACCTTGCTTGGTGTGGATCATAATAGATCCTCTTCCAACAACACAAACTACTCCATTGTTCCCCATTCTAATTTCAGACTTAACATTTTTATCAATAAAAGAAAACAAACTTTCATTACCACTCATGTGGTTACTGCAAATGCTATCCAAATACTAGAATTTGGGGCTGCCTTCTTCACCAATGTTGCACATGATGAAGCCTATGGACTAGTTTCCTTCAGCCACATTCAAATCAACCACATTTACATTTGTTTTTGACTGATTATGCTGCTTTTTCTAGCATTCACTCACATAATGACCAAACTTATGATAGTAGTAGCATTCAACATTTCTCTTGTCATTCTTCTAGTTTGAACTGCTATTCTTCTTGCCTCTTCGGGAGCTGGTCTGAGTGTTGCTCGCTCCCTCTTGGTTGTTTTCTCGCACCGAGCTTTCTTCTCCAACATTACCCTATCTCTAGATCTCCCTCTACCATGTTTGGATATGTTTCTACCTCTCCCCCTACCTCTTGCATTTGACTGAGCTTTAAAAGATTTCTCTTGGGAGGAACTTGCAGACCTATTTAGGCACTACTCATGGGTTTGCAAAGAACCTAGATGTTAGCTCATCAATAGACAACATTGTGAGATCATTTTCCTCTTCAATGGAAATCACCATTGCATCAAACTTCATGGTTAAGCTCTTGAGTATTTTCTCCACAATCCTCTAATCATCAATGATCTCAACATTCACTCTCAATTGGTTTATCAAACTAGAGAATCTTGTGTGGAAAACTGAGATGGACTCGCTATCCTTCATTTCAAGAGTCTCAAACTCTCTTTGAAGAATCTGAAGCTTCACCAATCTAACTTTGTTAGTCCCTTTGTAGTTTGTTTGGAGGATTTCCTAAGCTTCCTTTGCATAGTTAGCTATTTTTATTCTAGGAAAAATGGCCTCTTCCAAGGCTACTTCAATCAAACTCAATGCCTTAGCATCTTTCCTCCTCAACTCCTTCAACTGGGTCTTTTGGTTGTTTGTGAGCACAACATATGTTGTTGGGTCAGTTACATCATTGAAACCATTGACCAAAAACTCCCACAAATCATTGGAAACCATAATAGTCTTCATCTTCTTTTCCCAAACACCATAGTTCTATTGATTAAAGGACGGTGGCTACTGTCAACTCTTTCCTTCATCTCCAGCCATGTCTCCTACACAATAAACTCAATACCCAGAAAAAAAAATGCCCTAAATCATGAGGAAATGGGGCCTATGGCTCTGATACCATGTCTAGTTTTTAAACAAAACTAAAGCCATAGAGTTGCTGCTCTATTTTCCAGCCAAACTAGAAATAGAAAAATATGAAATAAACAAAATGCAAGGAGACAAATCTAGGCATGCAATATTTGCCTTTTGTATTAACTATGTTGGAAATGAACAATACAAGAAAGATTAAACATAAACTATTGAAAGCTAACTCTAAGCTATAAACTTGAATCTACTAGGAGCAATCAGCTACTCAACCAAAAATAGATAACTTCAGGAGCTACTGGGAGCTCACTACCAAAAGCTACACAGAGCTCTTCAGGAGAAATCTCTACTAACACACAAAACAAACAACTGTAGTTGTTTAGAAGCTTTCAAAAGCTCACTAAAAGAACATTCTCTGTCTATAGAGTGTTGCTGCACAAAAAAATTCAACAACTCCAACTGAGTTTTCTCAACTAACAGAATAATCTGCCTTCATTCATTTTGTCTTCAACAAACATTCCCTCTCAAATTCAAAATTAGCTACCAACACTAATTGGGAATTCAAAATGAGCTACCACATTTACTTTAGTGGTTGTCAAGAGCTGCAGGGATGAAGATCCCAAAAGCTACCGTTGAAATTGGGGTCTCCTGATGGGTAGGTGAAGCAAGGGATCTGACGTGAGAGTAGGAGGCTCAGGACCATTCAATTTTCCAACAAAAGATTACAACATTACAATGATAAATATTTATGATATTTTAATAATTTGAAGATACGTTATCGCTTCATCTCATTATAGAATTTTCCATAGATTCTGCTTTCAAATGGAAATATTATCAAGAGAAAGCAGAGTCCTTGGTCTTCCTCATTATCACCTATTAAATCCGCATAGTTCTATGCTAGAGATTTTCTTGAAATAACATTTACTCTTCATTACAAATAATATTATATTATAGTCAATATGATGGCTATTTACACTACAGACCACCTTCAAAGTAAAAGTTGAGTTGTACAGAGTTTCACTCTAATACTTAAAATATTGGATTTGATATTAAAAAGGCTTTCAAAAAATTGCAACTATAGTTACAATTATAGGAATAAATTTCCTTCAAATTAATTAAGCAAATAGAATCAATTTATTTTTCTAAATTTGTAAAAACAAGGTAGATATTTTCAAATCTATCATAAATGTAGAATGTATCATATTATTTATTTTAACATTAGAATGTTCATTCATCTGCAATATTCCTATAAACAAATCATTAGATCAAATATCTTGAAATAAGTAGATGAAGAGAACCATTCATTTTCATGAGAGATGAGTTCTTAAAATATAGGATAATGAGTCTCAAATACCTCCACTTATCAATTGATAAAATGCCTTAAAAGTAAATTATTATAATTTTCCTATAAAATTTAAAACATAATCGAATAACTTACACAATTTAGAAAGAAAAATTAAGTAATTGAAAAATATAGATAGTAATTGTGGGAATCTTGAACTTCAAGTGATGTATCAATGAAGAGAGCTCCCATGACTGAAATTGAATACATTGGACCTTCCAAATGAAGCCCCTTTTAATGGAAATTCCTCCCTACCAAAAATAAAAGAAAATGAAAAGAAGCATAAAAATTGAATGCTCATAATTAAAATAGAAAATAATTAAATAACTGTACTAAAGATAAAATTTAAATAGTGGGTACATTGCATGTTATCTGGGAAACCCAAAGACTCATTACAAACAACATTGTATGTTGATAAGGAAATAATAAGATGCATGTACACTCAAATATGCAATAATAAGATCCAAAAAAATAAAAAATAATACAAACATGATCCCTCTCATTGTCAATAGTGGAGAAATAACGCTTCCAATTTGTGTTGTGGTGGTATGGATTTGTCACCCCAAGAAGACAAACAAGGCACCACATTGCAGTGCACACCATGGTTGGCTATAGAAAATGTCAAGGCTCAAGAAAGTTGTACACACTTTATTGGTGTGTGTACAAAGGAAAATGGGATATTTATTATTGGAATATGAGCAAATCCTAAGATAATGAGGGTATTGTGGAAGTTGTTTGTGTAAGTGTAAATAAAAAAGATTAAAACCTACCATATCAACTCAAAAGGAGAAAGCTAACTCCTAGACAAAAAGAACCTATGTATATAACATATTATATATGTTATATCACCCCCCATAGTGAATGGCCCGCGATGGAAAAAAGACCCGCGACAGAAAAGGTGGTCGGATGGAAGGAAAGACTTGACAACCAGACGTTAACTCCATCATGCCGTTTCCTATCCCATCACTGGGAAAACGTGTTAGTGCTGATGAGTTTTCAAAATAATTGTTCAGCGTAGATGGAAAAAAATCCAAAAACATGGCATTCGAAAAATTATTATCAAATATCAAAAAGCCCAGACGAGGTCCCATTTTCTCTATTTTTGGACAATGATGTTTTGGTGGATAGCAATGGGAAGAGTTGTAGGCGTTCAAAGCTCCTTAAGGTATGTATATATGCTCTGTGTATGTGCTATTTCACCATTCTACCATGAACACTGAAGAAATGGATGACTATTCATTTAGGGGTTTTCATTTTGTGATGTTTTGTTAAGGGTTTTTTAATTTTGTTTCCTCCCATCTACTGGTTTTTAAAATTTGCAATTGTTGAATGGAATAGATGATGACCCATTGTGGAAATATGAGTGAAATAATTGAATAAGGTTTACATAAACCACAAACCATTGTGAAAATAAAAATAACCGAATAAGGTTTACAGAAATTACAAACTATTGTTATTTCCCATTAAAGTGATTGTAAAGTAATAAGTTTGTTGATTAAAGAATGGAAGAAAAGTCAATGGACTTGAAAGAAGAGGTTGATGATTTCATGCTAGACATGACTGGTCAGCCGAGCTCTTATTTTTCAATGATGAGTATCCATGGTGGATAGTAATGGCCTTGCTATTTTCATGTATTTTAAGATATTTAAGATTTTCAAGAAAGGGAGGAAGACGGATTGCAATGGAACCATCTGAACACTTATCATGATTTTCGTATCAAATCGTGTACTAGGTAAGATAAACATGATTTTAATAATTAAATAAATAGTTAATATAAATAAATGAGTTTAGAATAATATTAAAACTAGTAATAGAATCTTGGTCTGCAATGGGTACACCCATGACGTAGGGAAGATCGATTAGGAAAATTTTACATGAGGTCAATTGGTAGACCATTTAGAAAATGTTGTTATTGCAACAAAGTTCTTTATGGAGAATCGATAGATTGAAATCAACTATGCATCCACTTATAGGGATCCAATCACAACTAAAACAATACCTATAAATCAAGAAGATAATCAGGCTCCATTGTCAACAGGCTCATGTTAAGTTTCAATAGAGAGAGAGGGAGAGATAGGGATAGAAAGAGGGAGAGATATTGGGGGGAGATTGAGAGAGAGAGAGAGTGAGAGAGAGAAGAGTAATGATATTGAGATAGAGAGGAAGATAGAGGTGTATTTGGATATGGAGATGGAGTAGGAGAGGGATATGGAGAGAAAAAGCGGGAGAGATAGAGAAGATAGAGGGATAGATAGAGATACATGAAATAAATATATAGAGAGGGAGTGGGAGGGATATAATTAGAGGAGTGATATAAATATAAAGATAAAGATAGGAAGTTATATATAGAGGTAAAGAGGGAAAGATAAAAGTGTACAAAGAGATGGGGAGATAATAAGATAGAGATAGAGAGGAAAAGATATATATATATAGAGAGAGAGAGAGAGAGAGCTAGAGATAGAAAGGGAGTAACAAGGAGTATTTTTTTGTTTGTAAGAGAGAGAGAGATTTATAAATAGATAGAGAGGGACGGAGATAATTAGAGAGAGGAGAGAGGAGAAGGAGACAAATATATAAATATGGAGTGATAGGGAGAGAGGGAGAGATAGGGAGACATAGGGATAGAAAGAGGGGGAAATAGAGATGGATATAACTTGGGAAAGATAAAAGGGTGAGAGAGAGACTAAGAGGCAAAGACAAAGACAAAGATAGAGATGGAGATAAATATATAGAGGGAGAGACAAAAGGAGAGAAAAATAGAGAGAGGGAGAAATAGAGATTGAAAGAGAGGTAATGAAATAGTGGGGATGGAGAGAGAAATATTAAGGTACAAGAAGTGATATATAGAGAGAGGTAGAGAGAGAGTAGGAGAGGAGGGGGAGATGGAGTGAATAAGAGAGATATACATAATGAGATATAAATAGAGAGGAAGAGGGAGAGATTGGAATATAGAGATAAAGGGGAAAAGAGAGAGATAAAGGAGGTGATAGAGTAAATTAATAGGGAGAGAGATAGAGATAGAGATGAGGGAGAAATAAGGAGTGTGTGTATTTTAGTGAGAGAGATATAGAGATAAAAATAGGGAGGGAGAAACAAGGAGGGTGTGTGTGTGAGAGAGAGAGAGAGATATATTTAGATAGAGATAGAGAGGGCGGGAGAGAAATAGGGAGAGGATAGAGGAGAATTAGAGAGATATAGAAAGAGAGAGTGATAGGGAGAGAGTTAGAGATGGAGGGATATAAGGATAGAAATAAGAAGTTATATATAGAGATGCAAAGAAAGGGATATCTATATATATAGAGAGAGAAAGGTAGGGAGAGGTACAAATGAGGAGATATAAATAGAGATGGGAAGAGAATCAAAGAGATATCTCTCTATATCCTTGTCTCCCTCTCTATCTTTATGTTTCTCATTATCTCTCAATCTCCCTCTTCCTCTCTCCCAAATTTCTCTCTATATTTGTCTTCCCTTCTCTCTTGGGCCTCTACCTATCTTTGTCTCTTTTTCTCTCTTTGTCTCTTTCCCTCTCTCTATATCTCTCTCCCTTACAATATTCTTCTATCCCTATTTATCTTCCCTCTCTCTTCATCTTTCCCTCTTTTATCTCTTGACCTCTCTACCTTAATATATGTTTTCGTCCTATTTCTCTTTATTTCTTCATATCTCTATCTCCCTATCTCTATGCATCTATTTTTCTATGTCTCTCCTCTTCTCTCTCTCACTCTCTATCTATCTCTTCCTATCTAGTTCTCTTTGTCTCTCCCTCTTTATTCCTCTATATATGTACATTTATCTTTGTATCTCTATCTCTATAGATCTGTCTTTTTATCTCTTTATATTTCTTTTTCTTTGTCTCTATCTCTTTATTTATATTTCTCTATATCTCTATCTCTATATATTTTTTTCTCAATTATCTCTTTTTGTATCTCCCCCTCCCCCTTTCTATCCTTCCATTTCTATTTTTTTCTCCCTCTAACTCTCTCTAACTCTATCCCTCTCTGTCTATTCACCTCTCTCCTCCTTTGTCTCATTTTCTCCCTCTCTCATTATCTTCCTTTCTTTCTCTTTTTCTCTCCTTTCCTTTTTTTTATCTTATTTCCATCTCCCTCTCCCTTATCTCTTCCTCTCTTTTCTCTCTTTCTCTCTCTACCTATTTTCCTCGTTAAGTGTGAAATGGGTGCATTGAAGAGGTTTTAAAGATGAATTATCATATCCTTAATCAAATGACATGCTACCCTGAGCATAACTCCCAATGGATGTGTGCTATCCTCAAATTGCTAGCACAAAGCAACTAATAAAAAAGTTACCTTCTCTCTCTCTCTCTCTCTTTATAAATTTTAATTTAGATTTCAAGTTTGAAATTCTTTTAATTATATAAGTTAGAATGAGAAATTCAAAACAAAATTACTCTACAATAATTAAATTTCTAATAAGAAAATTATAAATTAAATTCATTCTAACAATTTTTAATTATTTATAATTTAATTTAAAAATCATAAAATTATGAAACTACATTTCAAACTTAAATCTAATTTAAAAGTAAAAAAGAATAAAGTAAATTCAAAGTAAAAATATATCAAAATGAAAATATTAACTAGCTTATCTATCTTTTTTTTAGACTACATGAATCAATCGAGTATCTATCCCCTATAAACTACAATGCACCTATTAAATAAATTTCACGTGATTGGTGATGCCGGAGCAACACGCCCTTTGGTACCATGGGTTTGGGGGGATACTAGACCTCATGACCCCTTGCCTGCAATAGGATGCGTTAGCCAATTGAGCTAGGACCCTCGCCCCAACTAGCTTATCTATCTTTTTTTTATAGGTAAATGCTTTTGAATGGAGTTTTGAACCAGTGAGGCCACAAAAGGGGGACATCATCCCTGACAAGGATGTCCTACAATGGCCACTCCCATGAGCACAGTAGCCTAGTGAGGGCACAAAGCATGTGATCCCACCAAGCCAGTAAGGGAGTGGACCTCAGGCTTGAGGGCTTGGCCAAAACACCAATGGTCAAGTTCAAAGACTTGAACCCCAATGTGGCCCCAAAATCTAATGCCACCGCACAACACACCAAAGTGAGGAACAAGTCTAAAGACTTGAACCCTGGTGGCCACAACAACAATGCCACCACTCATCCATTGCATTGCAAACTCATGCCCAACTGGCTTATCTATCTTTTTCTTTTTATTTTTTTAGACTACAGGAATCGGGTAGCACGACCCCATATAAATTACAGTGCACCTAGTAAAAATTTTAACGTGACGGGTGGCGATGGCGCAACACACCCTCTGGTACCATGGGGGTGGGGGAGACTAGACCTCGTGACCAACCTCCTGCAACAGGAAAGATTTAGCCAACCGAGCTAGGGCCCCAACCCCAACTGGCTTATCTATCTTATTTTAAAATATATTTAGTAATTTTATTGTTGTTTGTTTGTAACCATATATTTAATTTTTAGCATTTTATATATTTGGATTATATTATAGGAATGCAAAATACATCCACACATGTATGATATTAATAGATTAATTATATATTTTTTAGACACTATTCACATTGCTTATAAAGAGTACTTCTTGACCTAGCTTTTATTATTAATATGATATATATCTTAATGTAATCTATATAAATAACATCGATATATATATATATATATATATATATATATATATATATAATTAAATCATTTAATAATAATACAATAGTATAATTTAATAATACTATAATATTAAATATCTATATATAGGGTGGAGGCCCTAGCTTGATTGGCTAAAGCATCTTATTGCAGGTAAGAGGTCACAAGTTCTAGTCTCCCCTCCATCCCCATGGTACCAGAGGGTGTGTTAAACTAGTATCCCTAGCCACATGAAAAAAAATTACTAGGTGCACTACAGTTTATAGAGGGGGCTACTCAATTCCTGCAGTCTAAAGAAAAATATCTATACATAGTTTATTGATAATGATATTTACTATATGTATATTATTTTTATTATAATTATATTATTATAATTTCATTTTATTTTTATTATATTAGATTGTATTAGATTGTATTATTATTATATTTTTATTATATTATATTTTTTTGATAAAAGGCTAAAAGTTTGAACTATTAATATTAATATAATGTGAAAATACATAAGATAGATAAGAGTACCATATGAGCTTATAGAATAAGCAAATTTTGTAGGATAAAAAACAAATAAAATTTCCCATGTATCTATGTGAAGATGCAAATAGGCCGAAACAAAGCATAAGCCTCAAGGTGAATAGGAAATAAAAAACAAAAAAATGGAAAATCTAAACAAGAGCTTCGATGAAACTCTCAAACAACATCAGTGAAGCCATAAAAGTCTAATATCCATTGGAAATCAGACATTGTCTCTAGCTTGTTAACTTTCTTTAGGAAAAAACACCCCATGCATGCCAATCATCTATTTTTGTGCCAATGTGTCTATGTGAAAGTTGTTACAAGAATGGAAAGAATGAAGGTGTTATCATTGATGTCACCTAGTCAATTGGTTATCAACTAATTATTGTTGTTGTCATTAGTGCCATGGATACAGGTTATTGGTTTTATATGTCGAGGATATTGAGAATATTGTACTGAAGAAAGATTGGAGGTGTTCAATGATTGCTTCGAGTTCCACTCCAAGATTTTCACCTATGTTTGTGTGGTTCAATTATGTTGATCATGGTTTTTGGAAGCGGCTATATCCATATTTTTGGCTGTTGATTCATTGTATAGTGTGAGTTATGTTCACCAATTATGAACTATGGTTTTTTTGTGTTTCTAGTTAAGGTTCGGGAGAAATATTATTGGTCTAGATTTCTCTTTGTTAAAGTATTATAGCTTGTGGATCTAGAGTTGAGTTGTTTTGATTCTATTGAACATAATTTTCGTATTTGGAAGGTTTGTGCTTAATTGTTCTATGTGTTTTACATTGGTTTGGCTAACCTTCAGAGTTGATGAAGCGTGTTGGATCTATTTGGGTCCTTATGAAGCATATGTTTGGGTCGCCCTAATTCTAATTCCACCCTAGGAGGTTTTGGTGCCGATCTAATTTGAATTTAAATTTGGATGTCTCACTTCAGATATGTTTCAAAGTTGAAGATGGTATAAATAGAGGATGAGTTAGTGGTGAAATAAAGCATAGAAAGAGGAAAGAGAGATAAGTGCAAAGAAATAGAGAAGATAGATGCGAGATTGAAGTGAATCAATGAGTGTGTGTGATGTGAGTTTGGAAGATTAGTGCAAAGCCTAAATGTTGAGTTTCTAGATGTAGTGAGTAGAAGGTGTACTCTATCATTCATTCATGTCTACAAGCGGTTGCACAAATTGTGATGGATTTCTTTGTTGCATTGAGATTGAATTCTATCTATAGTGTATCTCTTCTATCTTCTTTGTATCTTTATGGTAGTGAGCCCTCTGAGTTGTTAGCCCTATTGAATAGTGAGTTATGATCCAGACAGTGAGTCCTTATTTTGGTAGTGAGCCTTGTTTCTCAAGAAGTGAGCCTCTTCTAATCAGTTTTGATATTCTCTATAATGTGATTTAATCCTCACCGTGGTTTTTCCCTTATTGGGTTTTCCATGTAAATCTAGTGTTATTATGTTTATGTGATGGTTTTTAGTTTCTACACTAGTATTTAATGTTTAATCATTTTAGCAGTGTTAAGGATTAGTTCCAGTGAATGAATTAAGGTTTAAATCTATAAAAATTGATTCACCCCCCCTCTCAGTTGTCTTGTTCAACAATTGTTATCAGATATTGGTTCCTTGGTGAAGAGCTTAACTACTTGAGGAAGATCTGGGATGGTTGGATAAATGACTTATGATTATCCGAGGTTCGATAGAACTAATTATGCTATCTAGAAAATATTGATGGAAGAATATCTAGAGTTTTGTGGATATGATGTGGAGAAGCTTACAAGAAACCTTACACTCCTCTTGCTAATGGTTTGAGAACAGTTGATGAGATCAAATCACATGAAGCAAACAATAAGGTGAAGTACATTTTGAAGAACAGTTTAGTACATTATGAGTTGCTTAAGGTTTATAATATGAAGACTGTTAAGAAAGTCTGGGATGCTTTGGAAAGGGCACATGAAGGTGATGAAAGAGTTAAAGAGGAAAAATTATAGAATTTGGAGACATAGTTTGAGCTTCTACACATGTCTAAAGATGAGAATGTTAAATCTTATGTAAAAATATTGAATGAGATAGTAGTCGGAATGCAAGGACTTGGTGCTACTATAGATGAAACTAAGATTGTAAAGAATATTATTAGAACTCTCCTTGATTCTTATAGTGAAAAAGTGTGTGATATTGAATAGAGTATAGATTATAAGATTTTCTCTAAAGATCTGTTGTTGGGATTTCTGACATCTTATGAAATAAAGAAGCCGAACATGAGGAATAGATGCAAATTAGAAACTACTTTTAAGGCTACAAAAGTTGAAGATCCGGATGAAGAAAATTTTGATGAAATAGAAACTAATATTTTGAGAAGGATGAGGAAAGGCTTCAGTATGTTTGAATGTAAGTTACCCTTTAAATTCTTTAGTTGTGGAGAAATAGGTCATTATGTTGCAAATTGTTTGGAAAGAGCTAAGAGGAATAAAAAATGATATGAGCAAGAAAAGAAAGGAAAGAAGATCAACAAAGCATATTATGTGAATGAGAATGCTAGTATATCTAATGAGGATTCTGATTATCAAGATCTTGACGACAATGAATGCTTGTTCTTGGCTATAAAGGATGAAACTACTTCTGTTATTTCTAAAAAATAGGTGAAGGGAAGCCCTCCAAAGAAGGACAAAAATGAAGGTACTGTTATCTCTTCTCTACATGCTAACCAAGAAAATAACTACTGGGTAGTTGATAGTGGTTGTTCACATCACATGACTGGTGATAAAAGTAAGTTTGTTAAACTTGAAAAATATGATGGAGGCTTGGTAATGTTTGGAGATGCTACTGGTGCTAAAATTTGTGGAATAGGTTCAATAAATCTTGATGGAAAGTATAATATTGATGATGTCTACTATGTTAAGGGTTTAAGACATAATATTTTGAGTGTTGGATAGATGTGCAGTAAGGGATTTGATCTTGCATTTAAGGATGGAGTGATCCCACAAAGCTAGTTTACAATTTCTAGGAGATTCTAATTTTTGTTGAAATCACATATTTTTAGAAAATATAATGACTTAATCCTTAAAAATTTCCATTTAAAGCATTCCAATTGAAGAGGGTTTGATCAAACTACCTTTGATCAAACCCGCTTGGATAGAACCCCTCTATTTTTAAACCATACCTATAACAGAGTCTCCTTTACACCTATAAAAATGTTGATAAAAAACCACTTTTGATTTACCTTTTGGGGGATCAAATGAATTCATTTAAAATTTATTTTTGTAAGAATGCAGTCCTTATTATAAGCTTCCCAAAAAGTATAAATTTAAATATATTTATTTTTATTATTATATTTATTTTTTATTTCCTGTGAATGTATGTTTTTCACCGAAAATCAAGCTCTCTATTTTACACGTAGAAAAATAGAAGATTATCAAAAAAAAAATTGAAAAATTTGAGTGCACTAGCTATTGAAGTCCTTGATCTAAGAGAAAAAAATAATAATTTTGATACATACAAAAAAAATTGTGTTATATAGTCCACCTATTTCTGAATTGTAATTGGTTTGACTTTGAAACTTGATTAAGGAAAAAATATTCAATAAAACATTATGAAACCAACTATAAGCACTAGATATCATAGTTACAAATATAAATTTGAAAAAAATAGAATTTTATCCTTCATGGAAAAAATGTTGTGCTATATGGTGAGCATCACTCCTTCAAAATGGTATTACTAAAAAAAATAGTTTTTGAAGGAGATGGAAAAATAAGTGCAATATGATTCCAAATTTTTTGAAAAAAATATATTTAGAATCTATAGAAAAAAATGTCACAAATCACTAGTTTGCATCATCTTCAAATTCCTCATGGTTTAGCCACTATAGGTACTTGAAAGTGAAGATTTAGTTAGAAAAAAATAGTTCAATGTCCAGTTTGGCCAAAAATTGTAAACTAGTATTGTGGGATCACCTGATGAGAGATGTGAAATCCGGAAAGGATCCAAAGCATTGATTGCTATAGGAAAGAAATCTGAAGGAAATATCTATCAACTTAAAGATGTTGATGAACAATGCTTATGACTTAGATTAATGATAGTTGATTATGGCATCAAAGAATGTGTCACATGAATTTTGATAACTTGGCAAAGATTGGTGCCATTCAAGCCATGAGATATTTACCAAGGATTACAAAGCCTATTAATGCTATTTGTATGAATTTTTAGTTTGGAAAGAAAGCAAGAAGTCACTACAAATCAAAAGAACAATCTGTTACTGGACTACTATATTTAATTCACACAGATCTTTGTGGTCCTGCAATAGTGAGAAGTCTACAAGGTGAAAGGTACTTTATGCTTTTGATTGATGATTATTCTAGATATACATGGGTTACATTTCTTAGAGAGAAATCAAATGCATTAGATAGATTCAAGACATTCAAAGCTAAGTTTGAAAATGAAGTAAATTGGAGGATAAAATGCTTAAGGTCTAACAGAGGTGGAGAATTTACCTCCCATGAGTTTAATATATTTTATGAAGTGCATGGAATAAAGAGACAGTTATCTACTCTAAGAACTTCTCAACAAAATGGAGTTGTTGAAAGGAAAAAACATAACAGTTTAAGAGGCTGCTAGATCAATGATTATTGAGGTTGGTTCACCAGAAGTTTACTAGAGAGAAGCTATTCATACTATTGTTTATGTATTCAACCAATTTCAAGAAAGAGAAAATAGTACAAAGACCCCCTATGAGTTATGGCATGGAAAATTTCCTATTGTTAAACATTTCAAAGTATTTAGAAGAAAATGCTATATCAGAAGAGATGAAGAAACTTGAGGTAAGTTTGATGCAAGAAGTGATGAAGGCATTTTTCTTGGATATTCTACTAAAATCAAAGTATACAAATATTTCAATAAAAGACTGAGAAAGATTGTAGAAAGTGAAAATGTCAAGGTTGATGAGATGATGAGACAATCAAGAATTCAATTGACATTGATGGATATGTATTTGATGAGCTTGATTGTGTAAGAATTGAAGATATTGTGGAAGAAAAAAGAAAAGGATGAGCAAAAGAAGTAGAATGAAAGGGAAGAAGAAGTTCTGGTGGTGTCTCCTAAGATGCCTAGATATGTGCAGAAGAATCATTCAGAAAGTCAAATTATTGGAGATAATACTAAAGGAGTATTGACTAGAAGTAGAGCTACTCCTAAAGTAAATCTGTTTTTATTTTTTGACATTGAATCGAAGACTATAAGTGAAGCATGTAAATATGAAAATTGGATGAAAGCTATGAAAGAACTTATGTAAATTGAGAAGAACCAAACTTGGAAATTGGTCCCAAGATTAGAAGATAAAAACATTATTGGATGGAAGTGGGTATTCAGAAATAAGTTGAATGAGAATGGAGAAGTGGTTAGAAACAAAGCAAGGATTGTGTGTAAAGGTTACTCACATGTAGAAGGCATAGATTTTTAGGAAAAAATTTCTCCAATAGCAAGAATGGAAGCTATAAGGATTTTCTTAGAATTTTATGCTCATAAAGACTTCAAGGTCTATCAGATGGATGTCAAGTCAACATTTTTGAATGGTGAGCTAGAAGGAGAGGTCTACATGGAACAACCAGAAGGATTTCGGTTATCAGATTAACTGGATATGGTGTGTAGATTTAATAAATCCTTATATGGATTCAAGCAAGTTCCTAGATCTTGGTATGTGAGGTTAGATAGGAATTTGATTTAGCAAGGTTTCAACAAAGGTATGGAAAATAGTAATCTGTATTTTAAAATTGAAAATGACAAAATCTTGATTGTAGTTGTATATGTTCATGACATTATTTTTGGAGGAAATGAAAATATTTCCAAGATGATTATGGATGATATGTAGAAAGAATTTGAAATTTCTATGTTTGGAGAGATGAATTTCTTTCTTGGGAAATGGATTAATCAAACAAATCATAAAGGAATTTTTATTTCATAGTCTAAGTATGTGAAAGAGATGTTGAAGAATTTTGGGATGGATGGTTCCAAACTAGTATGTTCTCCTATGGTGACTGGTTGAAAATTGGGTAAATATGATTCACCTAAGGCTGATCAGAGCAAGTATAGATCTATGATTGGTGGACTATTGTATTTGACTGCTATTAGACCAGATAATATGCATGTTGTCTATCTTGTGGCTAGATTTCAAGAAGATCCTAAGGAAAAAAATGTTGTTGCTATTAAAAGAATATTCAGATATTTGAATGGCACTTCATATTATGGGTTATGGTATCCTAGAGATATTGAACTTACTCTAAGTTCCTATACAGATGCAGATTGGGCTGGATGTGTAGATGACATAAAGAGTACAAGCAGTGGTGCATTCTTTCTTGGTTACAGATTGGTGGCATGGTTGAGTAAAACAAAAGATTTAGTCTCCTTGTCTACTACTGAAGCTAAGTATATTGTTGTTGCAACTTGCTATACACAAGTTCTATTGATGAAACAAACATTGAAAGATATCATAGTGGTGTATGATGATCCTATTTCTTTCTTCTATGATAGTACAAGTGTAATTAACATTTCAAAGAATCATGAGATGATTTTTAGGATGAAGAATATATCTATCAGGTATCATTTCTTGAGAGAGAAAGTCATGAGGAATGAAGTAAAAATTGAATATGTTTCGATGAAGGATCAACTTGCTGATATATTTATGAAGGATCTTCAGGCTAGAGATAATTTTGAGTATCTCTAGGAGAACTTAGGGGTCATTTACCCTCCTTTCTTGAATTAAGATGCATGTGGAGATGCTTCATTTTGATGAATCTATCGATCTATCTTTCTTTTGGACTAATGTTTCGGTGGCTACCTCTCAGGGGGGGCAGGTAGTATCAGGTGTTGTCATTAAGAGTATTTTGTTTTTATGTCAAAGGTGAAATCAATGCAAAAAATCTTTTTCCTTTGCCATTGATGTCAAAGGGGGAGAGAAAGCATGTGAAAAAGAGAGGAAGCATGCGAAAAAGAGAGGAATGAAACAAAAAAAAAAAGAGGAAGAATATAAAAGACTATCTACTAAGGGGGAGAAACAAAAAGAAAAATCTTGAGAAGTGTATTTAGAGCTAGTATGGTGTCTTTGACGGTTTTTCACAACATGTGTTGCAATCAATTACAAAGGGGGAGATTGTTGCAAGAATGGAAAGAATGAAGGTTTTTTCATTGATTTCAATTGGTCAATTGGTTATCAACTAATTGTTATTGTCATTAGTGCCATGAATATAGGTTATTGGTTATATATGTCAAGGATATTGAGAAAATTGTATTGAAGAAATATTGTAGGTTCTCAATTGTTGCTTTGAGTTTGTCTTTGAGATTTTCTCAAATGTTTGTGTGGTTCAGATATGTTGATCATGGTTGTTGGAAGCTGGTATATCAAGATTTTTGGTAGTTGATTCATTGTACAATGCAAGTTATGTTCACTAGTTGTGCATTGTGGTTTTCATTATTTATGTTGAAGTCCGAGAGAAGTATTGTTGGTCCATATTTCTCTTTGTTAAAGTCTTATGACTTCTGATTCTAGATTTGGATTTTTTTTATTGTATTCAAGATAATTTTGGTATCTAGAAGGTTTGTGTTTAATTGTTCTATCTATTTTACACTAGTTTGGTCGACCTTGTGTTGAACACTACCTTCAAAGTTGATGAAGCATGTTGGATCTATTTGGGTCTTCATGAAGTGTGTGTTTGGATCACCCTCTTTCCAATTCCACCTTGGGATGTTTCGGCATCAACCTAATTTAAATTTGAATTTGGATGGCCAAATTTGGATATGTTTCAAAGTTGAAGATGGTATAAATATAGGATGAGTTAGTGGTGAAATGAAGAATAGAAAGAGGAAAGAGAGACAAGTGCAAATAAATAGAGTAGATAAATGTGAGATTGATGTGAATCAGTGAGTGTGTGTGATGTAAGTGTGGTAGATTAGTGTGAAGCCTAAACACTAAGTTTTCAAATGTAGTGAGCAAAACATGTACTATATCATTCATGCATGTCTACAAGTGGTTGAACAAATTATGGTGGATATATCTATTGCATTGATATTTTCTTCTCTCTATAGCATATCTCTTCTATCTTCTTTGTATCTTTATGGCAGTGAGCCCTCCGGGTTGTTAGCCCCATTGGGTTATGAGTCTTGATCTAGATAGTGAGTCCTTGTTTTGGTAGTGAGCCTTGTTACTCATGTAGTGAGCCTCTTGTAATAAGTTTTGATATTTTTTTATAGTGTGTGTTAATTCTCACCATGGATTTTCCCTTATTGGTTTTTCCACATAAATATAGTGTTATCGTGTTTATGTGATGGTTTTTTAGTTTCTAGGCTAGTATTTAATGTTTAATCATTTAAGCAGTGTTAAGGATTAGTTTTGGTGAATGAATTAAGGTTTAAATCTATGACAACTAATTCACCCCCCCTCTTAGTTGTCTTGTTCAACAAAATTTTCCAAGGAAAGGAAGCCATTCAATATAATTGACCTCCACACGCCCATGTTGGAAAGCTTGTGGCCTTGGAACACCAACTCCAAGCCTTACGAAAGCCAAGGTTTCTTCCAATCCTTCAAGGTTTTTCTTTTTAATCATTTTAGAGGATAGTTCCTTCACCATATTTTTTTGCTCACTAAGGTTGAGCAAGGAAGCCACAAAATATGAATTAATATATGATTTTACTATGTATCTCTCAATATCCCTGATAAAATCAATATTTAGGACCTTCTTCACTGCTTTTAAGTCCCTACCCATTAGGTGTTTTATTATAACCTTCAGACACTAGTCTATTATAGCTCTTGCAAAGGCCATCTGGTGGCATGAGCATTTGTGGTGGATAGAATTTTTTATATTCAGTGTGCATGCTAGCCAATTATTTGAAGAAGGATAAAAAAGGTATGACCTTGCTACTTTAAATACAGTGATCTTCTGCCACCTCCCATGCTTCAAGTGAGAGGGAATTATTTTTGAAATCTTTCCTAGTACAAGAGGTATTTTAATAATTTTAAAGGGAAATTTTGAAAAAGGATAAAAAAGGTATGGCCTTGCTACTTTAAATAGAGCGAGCTTCTACCACCTCCCATGTTTCAAACAAGAGGGGATTATTTTTGAAATATTTCCCAACAGAAGAGGTACTTTAATAAATTTTAAAGGATTTATTACCCTTTTCTGACACATTCCAACTCGTCTATGGAGTACTATGTATCCAATTTTTCACTAATGATATGACCATAGAATGATTGGCTAATTGTGTAGTATCTATTGATTTACATCCAAACAATCGATCATACTAGAAGTTTCCATTTAGCAATGAAATTAGATTGAATAGATATACATAAAGATAATAAATGGACATCCCATATAGCTAGCCGAGCCACAATTTTTTGGGACCCTATGGACTACTCTTGCACTTCTAGGGTTTTTCACTTAAAAGGAGAGAGATAGGGCCAAAAATTCTAATGATTCACCCAAATTAGGATGTATGCAATATTTTTTAATGTAAATGTATTTAATTAAATGCAATGGACTTATCTAGATGAATGAAAATGAATGCAAAACTAAAATTTATGACTTTTTTGAAAGCATAGTGTGAAATGCAAATAACTATGTAAATGAAGAAATAATGCAAAACAAAAAGTACAGGGGTAAATTTGAGTGCACCTGGATAAATTTTGATGATTCTAGAGTGTTCCAAATGCTGATGGAAATCACTAATTTTTCATAGTGGGACTCATTCACCTAGGGTGGTGAATCAGTCCACCTACTGGTGAAAAATTGTCGGGAGCTGGTTTCTGTCTGTCGGGATCCAGAATTTGACAAATCTCAAGTTTACAGTCCTAAGGTGGGACTCATTCGCCACAGGTGAAAAATAAATCCTCTCCCAAATTTATGAAAAATCAGGAGATAACTCTACAACACCAGATCTGGAAATGTTTGCTTGTCAGGTTGTCAAAGTTAGATATGTAGAAAATGAATAAATAACTCTCTCCAGGCTTGAATTTGACTCAAGTTGACTTGAAGCACCTAGTTGACTTGGAAAACAATCTTCAACACCTAATAACCTATCAAATCTACAAACAAAGGGCTGCAAAGAAACATGCAATAGCGGGAAAATGATTAGAGGTTAGTGAATAGGGGTTTTCCTTGGTCAAACCCAACTTTTGGTAATTAAACCCTTGAAAAGACAATGAAATGAAAGATAAAGAAAAACTAATAAAATGCAAGTTCTATCAACTTACCTAACCCTTGATGATGCAAATATGAAGTAAATTCAATGGTTGCTTCAAAGTGCTTGAGTTGTTGATGTAAGATGCTTGAATGCTTGAAATGTGAGATTGAATGCTTGATTAAGTGAGGAGATGTAAAATGAGGTGAAAAACACTTATTTATACAATTCTTGTGCCTTAGTATCCATTCATACCTCATCATAGGCCAACATCAAGTGATTTTGAATAAAATCCCAAAATGAAATTTGAAATATTTTGAATTTGGGGCCAAGAGGGACTCATTCGCCACCCATGGTGAATGGGTCCCACCTAGGACCTAAAAACATGTGTCAGGAAAAATATTGTATTTAATGTTGTTTGTCAAGATAATATGCAAAAATACACTTAATAACAACTTATGAGGGCATAAAGGGACCAAATAAAGCATGAGAAGGGTGTAAATAGTGAAAATTTTCCCAGAAGAGCATGAATGCTTATTACAAGACTTTATAACACTTCAAAATAGGACTTGTTGATGAGTCAAAACATGGTTTTTAGGTGAAATGCATTAAAGAGAGTCTAGAAGAATATATAAATGTCTTACAAAACTTCACAAAACCTTCACAAGATGTCATTATTTGAGTTTTAGTACCTAAATAAGAATGTTCAAGCCATGTTACAACATAAAATCAAAGAAACATAGCTCCAACACCGTGAAACAAGACCTAAAAGGCCATGAAAATGACAAGGGGCCATTTTTCTACAACACATTTAGCCCCCACTTTAGTGAGAGGATGTTCAAAGCTACTTTAAACTCATAGTAAAGAAACCATGAACATTGAGGGGATGGTTCATATGCACTTACGTTAGCAAGATGGAATGAAAACAATCAAGAGGGATGATCAAGCCCCTAGGATGAAGATCCTATGGAAAACTAGAAATAAGAACAAAGGAACACACAAGTGTTGAAATGATTTGGATGAAGCTTCGATCATCAATATAACTAGTTGTGAAAAGAGATCTAGGCTGATTGTTTGAAAAAGACAATGTGTACTCACTCTGGGGCCACAAAACTTTAGGTTGTCCATGGGGTGAGAAGGCCCAACTATATACTCACCCTGGGGCCATAGAACTAGTTGTCAGTGGGGTGACAAAGCCCAAAAGGGTAACATACATATGCTAGTTTGTATGCACTCACAAAACACAAAAGTGGCTATGGGGAAAAGTCATGCCGCTAGGTGGGCTTCCCACTCAACCATGCCAAAGATATACCACCTTATAAATTTAACAAGGTGCCACAAATAAAAAATGCTAATGAAAAAAAGGAAAGATACCATAGTCATGTAAGTTGTGTTATGCAAGGTGGCAAAAAGGAATGCAAAATGTAAAAATGTAAAACATAAAATGTAAGATGTTCAAAGGAGTATTTTTTCAGTTTATGTAAGGTCAGTCACTCAGGGAACATTGTGTCTAATGTCTCCAAGAGAGGACCAATCAAAGAATAGTATATTCACAACTTAGGGGATGTAGTGCATTGCATCAGGCCACCAAGAGGAATGCAATATTCTTGGAAAGATCACACTTATGAAGGACATCACACCCAATGCCATCCACAAAGTGATGAATGCATCAAATAAATGACAAGGGTACACTAGGAACCAATTATGAAAATGAATTATGGTAATGTATGCCCCCCACTTTAAAGGAATTACAACACATCATTTTGTGAGCAATTACTTTAAAGTAGAGAAGAAAAGAAAATGCAAAAAGAAAACAAGACATGAGAGCCAACCTAGAAAGCTCTATGCCAAGTCATGTGTTTTGATGTTAGGTTGCATCATGTCAAGGAAAATGAAAGAAAAAGAAAAGGGAGTTGCCTCCCAGAAAAGAAAGTACACCAAACGCATAAGAGATCTATGGATTTTGGGTCAGTATGTTTGTTGCTGCAATGTTTTTGTATTAAAGAGCTCGGAAATGTCATCATTCCTCAAATGCATAGAATGAGAAGAATGGCACAAAGAGAGCGAAAACAAAGGAAAATGAAAGTCCATTTCGAGTCAACATCGAAGAGACATTACAGTCTCAATGCTTTGCATCGTCCCCAAAAGGAAAACATAGTCAAAGAAGAAGGAAAACAAAAAGGTGAGAAAATGAAAAAGCTTTTGGGTCAACATGAAGGAGACATTTCGGTCTCAATGCCTTGCATCAGCCCCAAAAGGAAAACAAAAAACAAAAATGAAAAAGACAAGGACCTTGTGGGTCAACATGGAAGAGACATAGGGAATCTCTATGGTTTGAGTCATCCCCAAAGGGAAAACACAAGAGTAAAAACAAAAAAGATAATGCACAACGAATAGAAGAATAGAGGTACGAATAGAAGAAATGTACAAAGAGAGAGAAAATCAAACACATGATACAGGGTAACATGATACACACATGAAAAGTAAAAATTAAAAAGGAACAAGTAATGCAAATATAAGTCAACCATTAACTAAGTCATTGGTTTCTCAATCTTAAATAGATAAGTAGAAAAGGAATAAAATAGTTAAGAGACAAAGGTAGATGCATTACAAGGACAAGGCTAACAACATCTTGCCCCCCCCACTAAGGGTAAGGAGAAGAACGAGCTGAGGTGAGTGATGTGAAAGAATCACACAATAGTGAGAATAGGAAACTCTACACCTATGGAATGATGATGGGATTTAGTTGCTTTAAGGTATGACAAGGAAACAGTCGGTATCAATGAAGTGATACTTATCCAATATTTCCTTCAATGTCTGACATTCTTTAGTGTGATGTCCAAGGATGTGATGATATTTTCAAAATGGTATGTTAGAGTCTTTTGGACGAATAAACGGGTATGTGTAGGACCATCATGGAAAAAATAGTCCCTTAAGTGGCAAAAAATTCAGAAAAATTAGAGTTAGGCAACTTGATGTAAAAATTTGAATAAGTATCTATATTATTTCAAAAATATGTAAGAATAGAATTTGTGGAAAATTAAATGTAGGTTTTAATCTACTAGGTTTATTTAAAAATAAATAAAAATCTATTTGGTGAAAATTTGAAATTTCAATGCAGTACTACTTAAATTTCAAGGAAAAAATAAGTAGGTGTCTATCTGACCACCCTAACCACAATAAAATGACAATATGTTTTTATAAGATTTTAGATATAAGTAGAAGAGTCACATCTCTATGTGATGCATAGTTTTTTGTTTTTTTTTTCCAAGTAACTAATTAATTATGAATTTTTTATTACAACTTTCAGAAAATATAAAAACTCATATGTCTGACCACCTTAACTTGGTCAAAACTTCATGAATTTTTTAATTTATTTTTTAATCTTATAGTATGCAAAGCATAGAATGTGACACATGTTTTAGATTCAAAAAATGTGATACCATTTGAAAGCTATACATGTTTTTCAATTAGCCTATCAATCAGGACTTTAGTTGTAATTCAAATAGAAACTGATTAATAATTATTTATTAAATTCAAAGCAAAGCATAATTTATATTGGTGGAAATCTGAGAGTCTCATTTAAAAACCCTTTTTGTTTCATCAATTTTAGGTAATAAAAAATTTCAGCCACATACCTTACACATACCCATCATATCGCCACTTTTTGGCCCATCATGATCCTGCACATACCCAAACAACCTATTCATAGGTGGTAAAAGTATAAGACCTTTTTTTAAAAGGAGTTTAACTCTCCGTTCACATTTAGGTGGAGGATGTGTGGGAAACTTGATCTTTTTGAGTTTGTAAGGTCGTTTCGCTTGCTAGATTCACCTTGTTAATGAATAGGAGGAGAAGGACCCATGGGGATCCTAACATCCTTATCATTAGAAGGAGATAGTAGTTGCTTTCATGGAAGAAGAATATTTAAGTTAGGATGAGAATTGAAGATCATCATTCCAACATCTGAAAGTCTCCTAGGTTGAAGAGGATGTCTCTCAGGATGAGAAGGATCATGATATCCAAATCCTATTGTGTTTGCTTCAGTTGGTTGTTGTTCAAAAGGTTGATGGATGTCATGTTCATGTTTTGTGTCACAACCTTGTTTACTTAATATGATAGTAAATCCTTTACCATAAGTCTCTTCAAGGTTGATAGGAATGTTTGTGACTTTGTGATCATAGAATGGTTGGGATTGTGATTGGTGAGAGGAACTAGGCCCACTTGAGGGAGGAACCATAGTTCCTATAGTGATTTCAGGATATAAATATGCAAAGTGATTAGGAGGTGCAATAGTGGGAAGGTCTTGTGATTTCATGGATGGGAAAAAGGTTGCATTGGCTTCTAGGTTTCCAAGGTAGTCATTGTAGAACTTTTGTATGCTATCATCATCTTCTACAATGATGTCTACTTCATGAGGAGGACAATCATTAGGAGTTGTAGGAGCATGTTGGAGTTCAATTTCATTAGGGTCACAACCAAAGGCACAGTTGGACATGTCTACCAATGACTTTAAGGAATTCCAAAACTTATTGAAAGAAAATTCCATGATGTAAATAAACAAATATGTAATAAATGAGGAAAAACAAAGAATCTGTGAATGAAAACTAAATGCAAGAACATAAAAGTGTAATGCAGAAAAATGCCAACAAGATTGCAGAAATGTTGTTTCCAAAGTGTAGAGGGACTGATTCGCCCTGGGTGGCGAATGAGTCCTAGTATGAAGTTTTTAAATGCTTTTCAGAAATTTGAAGATGATTTAAATGCTCTACAGTGTCCAATTACAGATGCAAAATAAAGATTTTTACTTTTTTCAATGAAATGTAATGCAAAAATGAAAGCTTAAATGAAGGTTTCAGTAATGCAAAATGAAAAGTCCTAGAATACAATAAAAAATCAATGTCGTAATTGAATGTTAATGCAAATGGAAACTAAGATGCAATATGCAAATGCAATAAAAAATCCAAAGTGTTCAAAATTTGGGTTCAGTGGAAAATGAAACATAGATTTTTGGGACCCTATGGACTACTCTTTCACTTCTAGGGTTTTTCACCTAAAAGGAGAGAGATAGGGCCAAAAATGCTAATGATTCATTCAAATTAGGATGTATGCAATATTTTTTAATGTAAATTAATTTAATTAAATGCAATGGACTAATCTAGATGAATGAAAACAATTGCAAAACAAAGATTTATGTTTTTTAGTGTGAAATGCAAATAACTATGTAAATGAAAAAATAATGAAAAATAGAAAGTACATGGGTGAATCTAAGTGTACTTGGGTAAATTGTGATGATTTTGGAGTGTTCTAAATTTTGATGGAATCACTAATTTTTCATAGTGGGACTCATTTGCCTAGGGTGGTGAATCAGTCCACCTAATGGTGAAAAACTATCGGGAGCTAGTTTCTGTCTATCGAGATTTAGAATCTAGCAAAACTCAAGTTTCCAGTCCTAAGGTGGGACTCATTCACCACAGGTGGAGAATCAGTCCTCTCCCAAATTTATGAAAAATTAGGAGACAATTCTGCAACACCAGATCTAAAAATGTCTACTTGTTGGGTTGTTGAAGTCAGATCTACAAAAAATGGACAAATAACTCTCTCCAAGCTTGCATTTGAAAAAAAATGACTTGAAGCACCTAGTTGAATTGGAAATAAATCTTGAACACCTAATAACCTGTCAAATCTACAAACAAAAAGCTACAAAGAAACATGTAATAGGGGGAAAATGATTAGTGGTTAGTGAATAGGGGTTTGCCTTGGTCAAACCCCACTTTTGGTAATTAAACCATTGAAAAGACAATGAAATGAAAGAGAAAGATAAAATAATAACATGCAAGTTCTATCAACTTACCTAACCCTTGATGATGCAAATTTGAAGTCAATGGATACTTCAAAGTGCTTGAATAGTGCTTGAATTGTTGATGTAAGATGCTTGAATGCTTGATTGAGGGAGGAGATGTAAAATGAGGTGAAAAAAACTTATTTATACAATTCTTGTGCCTTAGTATCCATTCATACCTCATCACAGGCTGACATCAAGTGATTTTGAATAAAATCCTGAAATGAAATTTGAAATATTTTTAATTTAGGGCCAAGCGGGACTCATTCGCCACCCATGGTGAATGGGTCCCACCTAGGACCTAAGAACATGTGTCAAGAAAAATGTTGTATTTAATGTTGTTTGTTAGGATAATATGCAAAAATACACTTAGTAACAACTTATGAGGGAATAAAGGGACCAAATAAAGCATGAGAAGGGTGTAAATAGTGAAAATATGCCTAGAAGGGCATGAAAGCTTGTTACAAGAATTTACAACACTGCAAAATAGGACTTGTTGATGATTAAAAAGGTGTTTTTTAGGTGAAATACATTAAATAGAGTCTAGAAGAATGTAGAAATTTCTTACAACACTTTATAAAACCTTCACAAGATGACATTCTTTGAGTTTTAGTACCTAAATAAGCATTTTCAAGCCATGTTACAACATAAAATCAAAGCAACATATTTCCAACATGGTGCAAAAAGACCTAAAAGGCCATGAAAATGAGAAGGGGCCATTTTTCTATGACACACCAGGGATATGAGGTGTTTCCATTAATGTATTTATGTGGGAAGTACTTAACCATGTGCCGACACTAAGATATGTCAAGTATTCACAAAAAGAGGAGGCCAAAGCTTTGGAAGGGTACTCGGGAGTGCAAGGATATTCCATGTTTTGAGATTCCAAAATAGTGAGAGAAATGGATAAGTTTAGTGGTAACTTTTATTAATTCTATAATCCTGCGATTTATCAGGTTGGCTATTATCCATTCTTGCTTGTTTAGATAATCCATGATCACACAATGTATCTTCTACCTTTTTACCTCATGGTGGGTCTACTAGATGATCTAGCCAATCACACAATATCTATTTCTTGCTGAACTTAAATAATTTTTTGAAATGCACTAGCATGACACATGGATTGTTATAGGGACAAATGCAAAATTAAGTAAAAAGGAATTGTTTGGCTTTGTTATTAGTGCACATAGTCACTACATGAATCCTTAACACTTCTTGTGAGAAAATATACCCTTTAGGCTTGGAGTGGCACTAAAAGTATACCTTAAAATATGCTCTTTCAATGAAAATACATGGCACTACCTGCTCCCCTTGAGAGGTAGCCAACAAAAAATTAGTCCAAAAGAAAGATAGATCCATAGACCCAATGGACTGATGCTTCTCCATATTCATCTTGTTCAAGAAAGGAGGGGCAATGACCCCTAAATTTTCTTGGAGATACTCAAAAGTATCTTTAGGAAGAGCCTTCGTAAATATATAAACAATATGATCCTTCGTAGGTACATACTAAAGCTTTAATTCATTCTCCACAACCTTCTCTCTCAAGAAGTGATACTTGCTAGATATATTCTTTGTCCTCGAGTGCATTGTTGGATTCTTTGAAATGTTAATTTTACTTGTATTATCGCAGAAGATAGAAATAGGATCATAATATACTACTTTGATATCTTTCAATTCCTATTTTATCCATAAAAAATTTGTACAACAATATGTAGTTGCAATTTACTCAGCTTCAGTAACAAATAATGAAATTGAATCTTTCTTTTTACTCAACCATGCCACCAATCTGTAACCAAGAAAGAATACACCACCACTTGTAGTTTTTCTATCATCTACACATCCAACCCAATCTGCATTTGTATAAGCACTTAGTTTAAATTTAGTATCCATAGGATACCATAAGCCATAATTTGAAGTTTCATTCAAATATCTGAATATTCTTTTAACAACATCAACATGTGTTTCCCTAGGATATTCTTGAAATCTAGCCACAACATAGACAACATGCATAATATCTAGTCTAGTACCTGTCAAATACAACAATCCACCAATTAGAGTCCAATATTTGCTCTGGTCAACCTTAGGTGAATCTTCATCTTTACCTAATTTGCAACAGTCATCATAGGAGTGCATATCAGTTTAGAATCATCCATCCCAAACTTCTTCAACATCTCTCTTACATACTTTGAATGGGAAATGAAAATCCCTTTCTCTATTTAATTAATTTGTAGCCCAAGAAAGAAATTCATCTCACCAAACATAGACATTTCAAATTCCTTTTGCATTTCTTCTGCAAAAATTTTGCACATAGTTTCATTGCCTCCAAAGATAATATCATCAACATATACAACCATAATAAATATTTTGTCATTTTCAATTTTAAAATATAGATTACTATCTATCATACATTTGTTGAAACCTTGCTAAATCAAGTACCTTTCTAGCCTTGCATGCCAAGTTCTAAGAGCTTACTTCAATCCATATAAAGCTTTCTTTAGTCTATAGACTGTATCTGGTTGATCTAACAATTGAAATCCTTCTGGTTGTTCCATTAGACCTCTTCTTCCAGCTCACCATTGAAAAATGTAGACTTAACATCCATCTGACAGACCTTGAAATATTTATGAGCAGAAAACACTAAGAACATCCTGATAGCTTCCATTCTTGCCACTAGAGTATAAGTCTCTTAAAAATCTATGCCTTCTACTTGTGAGTAGCCTTTACACACAAACCTTGCTTTATTTCTGACCACTTCTCCAATCCCACTCAACTTATTTCTAAATACCCACTTTGATCCAATAATGTTTTTATCTAGCGGTCTGGGGACCAATTCCCAAGTTTGATCTTTCTCAATCTACATAAGTTCTTCTTTCATAGCTTCCATACAATGCTCATCTTTACATGCTTCACTTATATTCTTTGGTTTAATTTCAAAAAGTAAATAAAGATTTATCTCACTAGTAGCAACTCTATTTCTTGTCATTACTACTTTTGTCTTGTCTCCAATTATCTGATTTTCTGAATGATTTTTTTGCACATACTTAGGTGTTTTAGAGGACATCACCAGAGCTTCATCTTCTTCCTTTTCATTCTGCTTCTCTTGATTACCCTTCTCCTATTCTTCCACAATTTCTTCAATCCTCACGTAATCAGGTTCATCAGATACATATCCATCAACATCAATTGAATTCTTCATTGCTTCATCAACCTTGAGATTTGTGCTTTCTACAATCTTTCTCAGTATTTTATTGAAACATTTATAAGCTTTTCTTTTAGTAGAGTATCCAAGAAGAATACCTTCATCACTTCTTGCATCAAAATTTCCCAAATTTTCTTCATCTCGTCTGATATAACATTTGCTTTTGGACAAATACCTTGAAATACTTAACAATAGGAATTCTTCCACATGATAGCTCATAGGGGGTCTTTGTACTATTTGCTTTTTCTTGAATTTGATTGAATACATAAACAACACATGAATAGCTTCTCTCCAGTAAACTTCCAGTAGACCAACCTCAATAATCATTAATGTAGCTACTTCTTGAATTGTTATGTCCATCCTTTCAATAACTCCATTATGCTAATAATTTTTTGGAGCAGATAATTGTCTTTTTATTCAATGAACTTGACAAAACATATTAAAATCATGGGAGGTGAATTCACCACTTCTGTCAGACCTTAAGCATTTTATCCTCAAATTTACTTCATTCTTAACCATAGCTTTGAATGTCTTGAATCTATCTAATGCATCAAAAAAATTTCTAAGAAATGTAACCCATGTATACCTAGAGTAATCATCAATCAAAAGCATAAAGTACCTTTCAACTTATAGACTTCTCAAAATTCCTACAAATAACATTAATAGTATTCATAATCCTTGGTAAACCTCTCATGACCTATACTGCACTAATCCTTTCCAAATTATCAAAATTCATATGACACATTCTCTGATGCCATAGCCAATTGTCACTAATATGAGTCATAAAGCATTGTTCATCAGCACCCGAGTGATCCCACAAATACTGGTTTATAAGTTTTGGCCAAACTGGACACTGAACTGATTTTTTCTAACTAAATCTTCACTTTTGGGCACCTATAGTAGCTAAACTGTGAGAAATTTGAAGATGATGCAAACTAGTGATTTGTGAAATTTTATCTATAAGTTCTAAATATATCTTTTTCAAAAAAATTGGAATTAGATTGTACTTCTAAGTCATAAAGTATTTTCCATTAGCATCTGGGTAATCCCACAATACTGGTTTACAATTTTTGGCCAAACTGGACACTGAATTGATTTTTCTAACTAAATCTTCACTTTCTAGCACCTATAGTAGCTAAACCATGAGGAATTTGAAGATGATCGAAACTAGTGATTTGTGAAATTTTGTCTGTAGGTTCTAAATATATTTTTTCAAAATTTTTGGAATCGGATTGCACTTCTTTTTCCATCTCCTTCGAAAAATAGTTTTTATTAGTAAACACCATTTTTAAGGAGTGATGCTCACCGTATACAGCATGACTTTTTTCTATGAAGGAAAAAATTCCAATTTTTTCGAATTTAGATTTGTAACTATGACATATAACTAGTTCTTTTGGTTTAATAGTCTTTTATTGAATATTTTTTCCTTAGTAAAGTTTTGAAGTCAAACCAATTACAATTTAGACATAGGCAAGCCATATACAACATAATTTTTTTTGTATATATTGAAATTCAATATTTTTTTACTAGATCAAGGACATCAATACCTATCATGAATGTATATTTCAAAATTTTATTTTGATAATCTTCTATTTTCCCACATGTGCAAAACAAAGAGCTTGATTTTTGATGAAAAACCTATGTTTAATCAAACTACAAAACTAAATACATAGTAAAACTAAAACATATTAAAATTATATTCGATAGATAGTTCTTCCCAACTTGGACTACCATCATCTAGTTGAGTCTATGAAGTCTCCTCCATTTTCATTCTCAACTAGATCTTCGAAGGGAAAAATTCTATAGAAATTTGGTGCCAAAGGGGTAGAAGGGGGAAAAAGGGGGGTTTGAATGAACCTAGGTTCAAGTGAATCCCCCTTGGAGGTTCGCTAGAACCATGGTTCGAATGAACCCAAGTTTGAGTGAACCCCCTCTTATATTCAATTTTCCATTGTATTTGTCATAAAAAAATGCAAAAAAAGTGAGTCCCATAATTTAATATGGTTTGCTCAAACCAAGGTCCATTTGAACACCCCAGTTTGTGCGGACCCCTAAAAAGATTTTTTTTTCTTTTCATAGGAGCTTTTTTGCAATTTTCTTTCCTCACTGGAATTGTAAACCAATTTTGTGGGTTTACCCACCCTTAAGTTGATATATATTTCCTTCAGATTTCTTACCTACTAAAATCACTGTTCCAAAGTCTTACTTGAGTTCACATTTCTCATCCTTAAATACAAGATTGTATCCTTTACTACACATTTGTTGAACACTATAGATTATTCCTTAAGCCTTTAACATGGTAGACATCATCAGTATTATGCTTTCCATCAAAACTTATTGAACCTATCCCACAAATCTTAGCAATAACATCATCTCCAAATATAACTAAGCCTTCATCATATTTTTCAAGTTTAAAAAACTTACTCTTATCACCAGTCATGTGATATGAACAACCACTTTGAACAACCCAATAGTTCTTTTCTTATTTAGCATGTAGGGTAGAGATTATAGTACCTTCACTTTTCTCCTCTAGAGGAAATTGCTTCACCTATTTTTCAAAATTAGCAAAAGTAGGTTCATCTTTTATAGCCAAGAACAAGCATTCATTGTCATCAAGATCTCCATAATTAGGTTCCTCATTAGAATACTAGCATCCTCATTTAGATAATATGCTATGTTGATCTTCTTACCTTTGTTTTCTTTTTTAGATCTTTGTTTATTCATCTTAGCTCTTTCTAGACACCTTGAAGCATAATGTACTCCTTCACAACTATAGTATTTAAAGGGTAACTTACATTCATACTTACTAGAGCCTTTCTTCATTCTTCTCACAAAGTTAGCTTCTACTTCATCATGATTTTCTTCATTTGAATCTTCAGCTCTTGTAGTTTTAAAAGCAATTTCTGATTTGGATCCATTGAATCTCAAAGTTGGCTTTCTCATCTCATAAAGATGTCAGATTTTCCAATAATTGATCTTTAGTATAAGTCTTGTAATCAATAGGTTCTTCAATAGTACATACCTTTTTTTTGTATGCATCAAGGAGAGTTCTAAGAATCTTCTTCACAATCCTGGATTCATCTACTATAGTAGAAGTCCCCGCATTCCACCTACTATCTCATCTAATCTATGTACATAGGATTTAACATTCTCATCTTTAGACATATGCAAGAGCTCAAACTTTTTATCCAAATTTTACAAATTTTCCTCTTTGACCCTTTCATCTCCTTCATGCACCTTTTCTAAAGCATCCCAAACTTCTTTAGCAGTCTTCAAATTTTAAACTTTAATCAACTCAAAATGTGCAAGACTATTCTTCAAAATGAGCTGCTTATTGTTCACTTCATGTGCCTTGATTTCACCAGATGTAGTCAAACAATTAGCAAGAGGAGTGTAAATAGCCTTGCAACCTTTCTCCACATCATATCCACAATACTCTAGATATTCTTCCATCAGTATTTTCAAGATAGCATAATTAGTTCCATCAAACTTGAAATACTCATAAATGATTTTGCTTTCCATCTTAGGCCTTCCTTAAGTGGTTAAGCTCTTCTCTAATAAACCAAGCTCTAATACCAAGTATTTAACAAGACAACTAAGAGGGGGGGTGAATCAGTTGTAGCAAATTTAACCTTAAAAACATTCACCAAAACTTAGGTCAATCACAAATCCTTAACTCTGCTAGAATGATTAAACATTAAGTACAAAGGAAAAAACTAAAAAGCAACAAACATACACAATAACATTAGATTTATGTGGAAAACCCAATAAGAATTATCTCACAATATAATGAATATCAAAACTGATTACAAAGTCTCACTACCAAAAAAATCTCACTACCAAAACATGACTAATTGTTTGGATTAGGACTTACTATCTAATAAGGGTTAACCACCCAGAGGGCTCACTTCCACAGAGATACAAAGAAGATATAAGAGATATGTTATACACAAAAGACAATCTCAATGCAATAAATATTTCCAACACAGTGCAATCAATACATGCATGAATGATAAAGCACACCTTTAGCTCACTACATCCAGAAACTCAACATTTAGGATTCACACTAATCTTCCACACTCACATCATATACACACTATTTTGCATCTATCTGCTCTATTTATTTGGACTTATCTCTTGTACTTCTTTCACCACTAACTCATCCTATATTTATACTACCTTCAACTTTGAAACATATCCAAAGTCGGCCATCCATCATTAAATTCAAATTAGGTCAGTGCCAAAACATACTAGGGTGGAATTAGAATGAGGGTGATCCAAAGACAGAATTGGTGAGGACCCAAATAGGTCCCAACATGCTTTATGAACTTTGAAAGTAGTGTTCAACACAAGGTCAGCCAAACTGGTGTAAAACACATAGAACAATTAAGTACACGCAAAATGATTAAATCCTTCTAGACACTAAAATTATCTTCAATAGGATCATAACAACTTAACTGTAGAACCATAAGTCATATTTCTCAATCAAAAATAAATTTGGACCAACAATATTTATCCTGAACCTCAACCAGATACACAAAAAACCATAGTACACAACTAGTGAACATAACTCACATTGTACAATGAATAAGAAGCCAAAATTTTGGATATAGGAGCTTCCAACAACCATGATCAACATACTTGAACCATACAAACATAGGAGAAAATACTAGAGAAAAACTCAGAGCAACCACTGAACACCTGCAACCTTTCTTCACTACAATTTTCTCAATATCCTCGACATATACAACCAATAACCTGTATACATGACATCAATGACAACAACAACCAGTTGATAACAAATTGACTAGTTGACATCAATGAAAACACCTTCATTTTTGCAACATTTTTCATGTTTCTTGTTTGAAGTAGGTAATTGGGCATAATATTCCAACTCAAACAATACTATACCAAAGCTTGATGAAGAAGGAAGAATCATTTTAGAACTAGAGTGCATTCATTAAATGCACACAAAGAAGCTGACGAATAGAAATCTCACTGAGTATCTCATCGAATGAAATAATTTACCAGTTGAAGATGCCACAAGGGAGGGTGAGGAGTTCATTCAAAAGAATTCACACTTTATTAGCATTAAGGATAATGCTTATTTGAAGAGGGGTCCATGCTACTCCCTTAATATTGGTGTATATCGGGTTATGAATAGTTAGCTTGTGGCTATCTTAACTCCTAATTAAGTCATGTTATCATTATTATAGTATTATTTAGTTATTTAGGTTGGCCTAGGGCTTATATAGGGATGTCTAAGTCAGCCTAGGTGATATCCTAGGAATAAATAGGCATATATAGGAGGTTGTGAGTCTTATTTCATCATCATATTGTTAATTTTGTTCTCATTGGAGATATTTGAATGTTTTCCCCTCAAATTGGCTTGTTATTCTCATTTATTATCAAGTATTTGCAACAAGTTTCATATCATCTTCTTCTATTATGCAAGTCATTTCATTACATATAGTATCTATCTCTTTTTCACTTTCTATCCCCTTTATGAATTTCTATCTATCTACATACTTTAGTTATAGAACACCTCCATGTTTTTTCATTCACCACTATTGGAGCTATTGTTACATCATTTAACCAAACCACTTTCATCTCTAATAATACATTTAATACTTTAAATTATTTGTTTATCATTATCCCAAGCCATTACTTCATGAACCCCTCTTACATCCACTAGTTATACCCACACACCTCGTAGTGGTTTGAAAGATTCATTAGTCACCATCCCTTCATCTAGCCTACATCCACTATCAACAAAATAGATCAAGTAGAAAATAGACTAGATATGAAGGTATGCCAAAATTCTTTGATCTACCCTTTCAGATTGACTAATACTCCCCTTGACCCCCACAAGGGGTGTTTCCTCTTGACCTAATCAATGGTTGTTACCCTCAAGCCCTTGTTCTAGCATTGAAAAAATAAAAGCACATATAGGGGGATTAAGCTAATAAATTACGTCAATATTGATTGATGCACATTTTAGAATCTAGATAATACTTGATTTTATGGTTTTTCTATGTTAATAATTTATTTTTACTAGCAAGAAATAATTAAAATAATTCATCATGGTAATTAATACACTTTACTAAGATTTTATAGAAATTTCTAATGGTGAATAAAATCACTAGAAAAATTAATATTTTAAGAAAAAAGAAAGGTTGGAGATAAAAATTAAAGCATCTAACTGAGATTTGCTAAAATTTAATAGAAGATTTAAAGATATTTTCCTAAAATTGTCATCAATTTAAACCTAAGTATGACTTTTTAATCAAGACTCGTCAACCACATGATGCAAGGAAAAAATATCTTGAATTTTTTTTCAAGAAGATTAATTGCTTTTTGATATTCTTTTCAAAAAAGAGAGGACCTCTCCTCAAGATCATTGCAACTAAACATGGCTTCAAGTAACAATGATTTGGATTTATTGCTAGAGCATATCCTTTTACACATACCTAGGATATCCAGTCTTCATTCTCCAATACCAAAGTACCATGATTTATTTCTTTAAAATAAAAAAAACCATCACATGAAAGTGGTGGTATAGAAAAAAAAAAATTCCTTATTTATTTCATATCGTTTTATATATGCAAGTGCATTTGTTCTCTTATAGAATGACAAAATGATTTTTATTGTTTTACAATTAACATAGCTTAGTGCTCTTATTTGAAAGTGATGTATTCATTAAAAAAGGATTTTTTTTTCAATTAAGATACTTCTTTGTGATGAAGGGTGATCCCCTTTGCAAGCTAGAACAACACAAAAACAACCAAGTTGGTACAACACAACTTGTTTTATTACTGAATGACATTATTGTGTCACATTCCATCTCATGGGAAGCTTCTTACATGCTTCTACCTATTTGAAGATCTGAGTTCAACCTCAAGCTTCACTATCATGTTGTGAGCTACCCTCATATTACCTCCGCCATACCACTTGTCTTCCTCCAACCTTTATATATCATTCTTATTCTCCATGTTTTCCTTAATTTTCTTTCCCCCTGTTGTCATATTATCCATGCATATTATCCAAGTAGTTACATAGAATTTTGTGATTGCATTTTAATTCAATCCCTAGTAAGTCATCTACAAGTCATTCATTGCATGCCCATAAATTCATTTTTTCCTAGTCGATTTGCAACAATGATGCAAATCAATGAATACCAAGATGCCATGTGTCATCACTGTCCGTTCACTAGCTCATCATCTAACAATCCTCTATCATCACCCCATTGCTGATACTCATTCTCATTTCCCACTAATAGCCTATAGTCACTCTAATGCATGCATTATCATTCTATCACTAGAACTCGCTCCCCCATCTTACCAATACACCCAAGTCCACCCAATGTCATTTGTTAACTTCCTTATGAACATCGGGCTATTAGAGGGACTGACATTAGACTCCTACCAATACACAAGTGTCCCATTGATAGATGACAATCAGTTTATCAGGGAGACCTAACTTAGCATCTCATCAATGAAGCTCACTCTTGTTGGTGAAAGTCAATCACTAAGTCACTAAAGATCAGAACTTAAGAACCTCTAGTCAGAGGTTGTGGAGTTATAAAAATTCATGAAATTCTATCAACAAAGGAAACACAAGTTAGAAGTTAGGAAAACTTGAAACCCCACGACAACAAAGGAATCACTAAATCAGAAGATTTCAAAACTTCAGAACTTTGTGACATGAGTTATAAAATCTTGGATCTCTGTGACTCTTCACAACTTTGGCCCTTATTTGAAACAAACAAACACAAAATTTGATGATGCAAGTTCACTCTTCACCCTAGATGCTCGTACATCAAACACCTAGGGTAGTTTCAAAAGTTACTTTGTCACTTCTCGAGAGTTAGAGGAAAATCAAGACAGTTAGTCTCTAACTTGGATAACCAAGTTGAATCTTCTACTGGCCTTCCTTTCCACTTTACTATTCTTGGTACTCCTTCCCACATGACTATCCAGGATCTCTTCGATTTCTTCTTCCTCCATGGTTGTTGCTAGAACACTCCACTATACCTCTACCTGCTCGTGCTCCTTGTCTCATTCATGATACTATGTCAGCCGGTTTGAAATGTTAAATACAGGTGAGAAATGAATCCCACTTGGAAAATCCATTTCATACGCATTTCCTGAGTCTTGTTTCCTCAAAACCTTACATGGTGTAAAATTATTCATCTCCAGCTTATTGTATGTGGGAACCTTTCCTTCCACAAATTAACCATGACTTCATCTACAATAGCAAACTCCTTATGTATTCTTTTTTTATCTATCTTTACCCTATATTGTATATTCATCTTAGTAATATGCTCCTTGACTTCTTTATACACATTCTTCATATGTTTAGCAAAATCCACATCTTTAGCACTATGCTTACCTTCCTTGTTTGTCTTCCTTAATTTAGTAGTAGTTCTCGAACTACTCCCATACACAATTTGGAATGGTGATCTACAGGTGCTCCTATTGACATAATTGTTGTAAGAAAATTTCACCTGGGGTAAAATCATATCCCATCCCTTGGGCCTGTCTCCTACTAAGCACCTTAGAAAGTTACCCAAAATCCTATTCACTACCTCCATTTGTCCATCTATCTACAGATGATTTGTTGAGCTAAATTTTAAATCAGTTTTTAACTTATTTTACAATGTCCTCTAGAAGTAGCCAACAAACTTGGTATCTCAGTCTGAAACTATGCTCATGGGTAGACCATGCAGTCTTACCACCTCCTTAAAGAGTAATTTGCAACATGAACAACATAATTGGCCTTATGACACAGAATGAAGTGTGCCATCTTTGACTATCCACAACCAAAAATATGGAGTCATGGCCACACTATGTCCTTTAGGGTATGTGCAGGATCATGATGGGCCAAAAAGTGGCAATATGATGGGTATGTGGCTAATGAATTTGTTTTTACCCAAAATTGATGAAACAAAAAGGGTTTTTAAAGGAGATTCTTAGCTTTCCACTAATATAAATTATGCTTTATTTTGAATTTAATAAATAAAATTTATTATTCATTTTCTATTTGAATTATGATTAAAGTCTTGATTGATAGGCTGATTGAAAAACATCTATAGCTTTCAAACGGTATCACATTTTTTGAATCCAAAATATGCATCACATTCTATGCTTCGCATAGTATAGGATTAGAAAAAGAAAATTTGAATTTCATGAATTTCTGACCAAGTTAAAAGGTGGTCAGACATACAAGTTTTTTATATTTTTTAAAAGTTGTAATAAAACATTCATAATTAATTATTTAGTAGGAAAAAAATTACAAAAAAAAGCATCACATCCGGACATGAGTCGTCTACTTATATCAAAAATATTATAAAAAAATATTATCATTTTATTGTGGTTAGGGTGGTCAAATAGACACCTACTTCTTATTTTTCCTTGAAATTTAAGTACTATGCATTGAAATTTCAAATTTTCACCAAATACATTTTTAAAAAATAGAATAAACCTAGTAGTTTAGAAACTACATTCAATTTTCTATAGATTCTATTCTTACTTATTTTTGAAATAATATAGATAACTTATTCATATTTTTACGTCAAGTTGCCTAACTCTGAATTTTTGTAATTTTTTGCCACTTAAGGGCCTATTTTTTCCATGATGATCCTGCACATACCCTTCACAAACCAAGAACAAAGTAATGCTAATATCTTCCCATGACCTTTCTAGTATAGGTAATGGATTGTATAGTCCTGTATTTTGACTTTCTCCTTTCACCATTTGACATATTCTATAGTTCTATATAAACTTCTTCATGTCCTGCTGCAACTGTGGCCAATAATAATGTTCACCAACAATGGCAATGGTCTTATCCCAACCAAAGTGTCTTTCCAATCCACCACTATGCTTCTCTTTGAATATATTCTCTCTCATGTAACTCCTAGGAATGCGTAACTGATTCCTTATTAACAACATACCATCCTAGACAATAAAATCCAACCATCTTGTCCTATCCAATGTGACAGGCTGCATGTAAGCTTTCCAAGCCTTTACAAAATTAGGATCTTTTGGATACAAAATTTTAATTTTGTTGAACCCAACCAATTCCACCTATAATTTTGTTAACAAATTCTACCTTCGGCTCAAGGCGTTTGCAACTCTATTCGACCTTCCACTCCTGTGCTTTAACACAAATGTATAACTCTGTAGAAATTCAACCCAGTTTAGTGCCTTTGATTCAATTTTCCTTGACTATTCAAATACTATAAAGCCTGATGATCAGTAAACAAAAAAAATTCTCTTGGAAACAAATAATGTCTCCACTTTTAAAATCCTGAACTATGGAGTAGAATTCCTGATAATAAAAAAAAATTCTTCTTTGCATCATTCAACTTCTCACTAAAATAGGCAATGGGTCTACCTTCCTAACTTAAAACAGCTCCAATGGCATTGCCATTAGCATCAAAATCTACCTAAAACACTTTATTAAAATTTGGGAGTGTAAAATAAAGCTACTCCATGTTGCTCCTATACTCCACTTGAATTATTTTCTATCTCCTCTCATTGTTTCAGTTAGGGGTGCACAAATACAACTGAATCCTTTAATGAAATTCTAGTAAAAACATGCTAAACCATGAAAATATCTTACCTCAGTAGCGCTTCTTAGTGCTAGCCACTCCACAATAGCTTTCACCTTTTTTGGATCCATTTTTAGACCCTTTGCTAAAATAACAAATCCCAGACACACTAGTTCACATTTCACAAAACTGCACTACTTCAAATTGATTAGCAACTTCTCCTCTCTTAGCTTCTCAAAAGCTTCTTGAATATGCCTCAAGTGCTCCTCCAGTGTCTTACTAAAAATCAAAATTTCATCCAAGTAAATAAAGAAAAACTTACCCATAAATTCTTTCAATACCTCATTGATGAGCCTCATAAGCGTGTTGGGTGCATTGGTCAACCCAAAAGGCATGACTAGCCACTCATATAGACCTTCCTTAGTCTTCAAGGCAGTCTTCCATTCATCTCCTTCTTTGATTCAATTCTAGTGATAACCACTCTTTAGATCAATCTTTGTGAAATACTTAGCCCCACTTAGGCAATCCATAATGTTGTCCATCCTTGGCAAGGGAAATTGACACTTGATGGTAATATTATTAATGGCTCTCGAATCAGTGCATATTTTCCATTCTCCATCCTTCTTAGGTACTAGTACTATAGGTACTACACATGGACTCAAACTATGTCTAATCAATCCCTTTCACAACAACTCTTGCACTTGTTTGTTCAACTCTTCATTCTCTGTTGGACTCATTCGATGGGCTACCTTATTTGGAAAACTTGTTCCAAGAATCAAATCCATCTAATGACTAATCTTCCATATTGGTGGTAATCCTTCAGGCACATTATCAAAAAAAATTCTCTAGAATTCATCCAAAAAACAACGTACTTCCATGAGAACTTCACTGCTAACTCCCTTTTCAGTTCTTGGAATTAAGGGAAAACACATGTGCTTATGTTTCATACCCTCCAGGAATTTTCTTCCATCAACCAAAACATCCTTGCGTTGCTACACATCTTCTCTCTTGCATCTTCTAGGGTTTTTAACTTATGTCAAACACCATTCTTTGTCAATGAATACATATTAGCATGTCCATCATGCACTGCTTGCCGATCAAACTACTAGGGTCTGCCCACCAACATATGATAGACGTCCATAGGTATGACATCACACAAAACCTCATCATGGTAATTACCAATTTTGAATTTTATTAGGAATTTCTCATTGACCATTGCTCTTTGATACTTCTACAACCACATGATTCGATATGGATTTGGATTCCTTTTCCTTTCCAACTATAATTTACTTACCATTTCTTTAGACACTAGATTATCTATGTTGCCTCCATCAATGATAACATTACAAACCTTACCTTCGTGCCTGAAACAAGTGTGAAATAAATTTTTCCTTTGATTAGGTTCCTTCTCTTCATTCAATGACGCTCTTCTAACAACAAGAGTCTCACCACACTCATCATCTTTAGAATGCGAGGACTGCACATCTTCATCTACATGGGCCACTCAAGCATTGTCGTCAGACTTCGTGTTTGACTTTCTTTGATGTTGAGGAAATTTGTAAGCACTATTTCCCTCTTCTCTGCATTGGAAACATGTTCCTCTAAAACCTCCTCTCCCTAATCCACATCCAGTATGTCTTCTACCCCAATAATCTATGTTGTTCTAATCATGAGGCTAACATGAATCTTTGTGTTTCTTATCTCGATTGGTGCTAGTTACTTCATCCTTCCTCTGGTCACCACTTCGGCCTCCATATGACTATCTCCCAACTCTTCCATCGTAGTCTCCACCTCTCTTTTTACTCTAAAACCTCTTGTTTAGTTGCTCTTCCACTTTTAAAGATAACTGATAAGTGTCCTCAATACTATTCATTCTTACTAGTGCTAATTCCTCTTGTATACTAGGCTTCATCCTATTGATATACCAAGAAACCATCTCTTTGTTCACCTTTGAGTGTCATGTTTGAATCAAAACCTTGTGAAATTCCTTAGTGTATTCTTTCACCATCCTCGTTCCATGTCTCAGACTCTGCATTTTCTTTAGCAGCTCCAATTTGTAGTCAACAGGAATTAACTACTTCAATTTTTCCACCATTTTGTCCCATCTGGAGATTTTATCTTTCCCTTGTCTACCTCTTTCAAGCTAGACCTCTTTCCACCATATACTTGCATGATCTTTTATTTTTGTCTTTGCAAACTTGACTCTGTATGGATCTTCAATATCCTCAAACTCGAAGAATTCCTCCATGTCATTGATCCAATCGATCAATTCCTCAGGATTCAAACTTCCATTGAAGGTTGAAACCTCCATATTAGGTTTCTTCCCAATGCTTGATATTTATTTTAACAATCTAACTTCTCCAAGATCCATCTACTTTTGTTCTTCTTCTTATGTTTCATGTTCAGTCTCTTCTTCAGTATTTTTCTTTCTCAATGTGCATCTCTTCTTTAAACTTCATCTTGCAGGTTCTCCATTTCCCTTTTGAGGGCTCTAAGTTCATCTCTAGGAGGACCTCTTCCTTTGACACCTCTACCTCTACCTCTACCACATTGGGCCATTCTTGGAGGTGTTTCATTCTTATCCCACACTTACAAGTCCTCCTATAACTACCTCATGTTCAACGCTATATTATAGACTTAAGAACACCTGCTCTAATACCACTTGATGAAGGGTGCTCCCCTTTGCAAGCTAGAACAATACAAAAAAAACCAAGTTTGGACAACACAACTTTTTTTATTAATTAATGACATTAAAAAGTCACATGCCATCTCATGGGAAGCTTCTTACATGCATCTACCACTTGGTAGATCTGAGTTCGACCTAAAGCTTCACTATCACAATGTGAGCTACCGTCATATTACCTCTACCACATCGCTTGTCTTCCTCCAACCTTTATATATCATTATTATTCTCTAGGTTATCCTTGATGTTCTTTTCCCCTATTGTCATAGTATCCATGCATATTCTCCAGGTAGTTACATAGACTTCCATGATTGCATTTTCATTTTCTCCCCAATAAGTCATCTACTAGTCATTCATTGCATTCTCGTAAATCCATTTTTCCCCAATCAATTAGCAACAACAATGTGAATCGACGAATACCAACAAGCCATGTGTCATCACTGGGATCACTAACTCATCATTTAGTCATCCTCTATCATCACCACATAATTGAGACTCATTATCATTTCCCACTGATAGCCTGTAGTCACTTTGATGCATGCGTTATCATTCTATCACTACAAGTCACTCCCCCATCCTATTGATACACCCAAGTCCACCTGATGTCATCTGTTAACTTCCTTTTGAATGTTGAGCTATCAGAGGGACTCACACTAGACTCCTTCCAATACCTAAGTGTCCCAAGGAAAGGAAATACCATCGGTCTATTGGGGAGACCTAAGTTAGCATCCCACCGATGAAGCTCACTCCTATCAATGAAACACAATTGCTAAGTCGCTAAAGATCAAAACTTAAAAACATATAGTCAAATGTTGTAGAATTATAAAAACCCATGGAATGTCATCAAAAATGGAAACACAAGTCAAAAGTTAGGAAACCTTCGAACCCCATGACAAGAAAGGAATCACTAAATTGAAAGTTTTCAAAAGTTGAAAACTTCATGAAATGAGTTAGAAAAGCTTGGATCTCCGCAAGTCTTGACAACCTTGGTCCTTATTCGAAACAAATAAACAAAAAAATTGATGATGCAAGATTGATCTTCACCTTGGATGCTCCTGCATCACTTTGGTCCACCACTTTGAGGTTTTGTTACCAATAAAATTGCCACTTTCAATAGAGAGAGGATTAATTGTGCACAACAATTCTTCAATGTACACATAAAACAATAGAATCTTGACCTAATTTCTACATAGTTGTTATCTTTCATCTCTGAAAAATGACCCTCTGAGGCTATTTACAACTTTTCAAGCTGGGAAATCTCTTATCTGACCCTTTCTCATTTGATATTTATAAAATAAATTTACTTTGTTGGTCATAATTTTCTCTCACTTTCAATGTTATGGTTTAGTATTTAAAGATATTTAATTGTATTTATTTTATCATTTATCATTTTACAAATATTTTTTTATATGAGAATTAAATGATCATTCAATATTCATTTATTCAAATTTTGTGTATTAAAAATGTAAAGAAATGTATATACCATTTTAGGTTCCTTGTCTATTCTTTTTGAATTCTTTTAATTTACTAGAGCATGTCTCCTTGTGATAAAATGACAACTCTTCTAGCATGCTTTTAAATAACGCCAACCCTTGAATTAGTAAAATCAACAATGAAAAGAAGATTATTCAAGGATATTAGGGAAAATAGTTTTACTTTGTTGAAGGTTAAATCTAATGCTCTAAGATGATTCCACAATCTTGATTTTGACCTATACTACCAAACTTGATCCCTAAAAAAGTAGACAATTAACAAAAAATCCAAGACATTCTTATAATAAAGATGTAACATTTATCCATAATACATTAATGTCATTCTAGAATCTTCATTATTAGAACACAATATTTGGTCATAAGTGTTGGTGTGAATGGGCTTATTTCTTAAATAGTCATTAGTGATGATGTATTCAAATTATAAATTTACTTAAGAGTTAAGTTATCCTAGTTGTCATTTTTAGAAGTTAGTTATAATGGGGCCATGTCTCATTATTTACTTCTAGTCAACTAGACATTTAATAGTTTTCTTATGTATTATCTCATGTATTTATTATTTTCCTTGAGAATTTAATGTTTGTATCAAGGGTAGCTATCATCCCTTATCTCACCTTTCCTATATAAACAAGGTGCTTGTACATTTGTAAATCATATAGATTAATTTAATATCATTAGTAGATCATCATTTGATCGATCATCAATCTTCATGCTCATGTTGCAATACTTTCTTGTGGATGGTGTCTTTGATGGTTGATCCTTTAAACAGTGTGCAGTTTCAGTTGGGTTCATTGTTCATCAATAACCCAACATGATATCAGAGCATAGGCCTTGACAAGTTCATCTCATATCAGAGAGTTGATCTTGAGGAGATTTCATTGCAAGTTGAAGGGTTTACATTTTGGGCTAGTTGCCATCATTTGGAAAGTAGCTAATTTTTGGAGCACATTGGGTTAGATCTAACCCTACTATTGCATTCATGAGGCCTAAAAACCCAAAAACCACCTATCAAATCATCAAAATTTGACAACTTGACCCGAAGGCATCATAGGTTGTTTCTAGTAGTGCAAAGATCTGTACAGTACGAATTCATATAGTCTACGAAAAAAATTCCCTTCCTCCTCGTTAGTAAAACAAAAATTGAGGAAAAATATTTTATTTGCAAGTTTAAAACTTCAATTATCGAGCAATTTAAATAGGTTGGCAATTTTATTTTAATTTTGGGCATATTATATTCATTGATGGTTTAATTATTACTTTGCAGACTTCAAATTAATATTTTCTTCGAAAAAATCTTTGTCTACGACATTTATTTCTGACTGTCAGCCTTTGCAAAATTGCATTGATTGCTATTGTTAGCCCATATATTTCTTGTTATCCAGGTGTATTTATTTCTCCCACTGACCGACTCTTACCGCTAATTTGCTTCCAATAGTCGACCAAGGTTTGTTTTCATTGGTTTTTTTCTTCATGACCACTGGTCTTCTATTGTTGTTGCTGCCAAAGTGTTATCATTCACGAGGTGCCAGCAGAGCAACGCCACTGCCCTTTGCCATCCCATTACTTTATTCTACTGTGGTCGAGGTCCCATGAGCGACTAAGGGCTAATGCCATAGGCACTAAATTTTTGCACCATTTTAGCCTACCTAAGTCCGAAATTGGGAAAAAAAATTAACGAAGCATAAGTTTTTCCTAGGGCATCTAAATTTCATAAATGAGATATCAATAGAAAGCTCATTCCACATGCTTTGCAATAGTGGGGATAATTTTTCTAAATGAATTGATTTCTTCTTTTTGGACTCTTGAGGTCATGTCTTTTCACTAGATTGTCATATTTTGGAGATTTTAATGGCATCGCGAAGTTGATAAAGAGCTCCATCATTCTATCCATGCACTTATTTTAGATTCAACCCTAGGTACATTCTATTGAGGTTTTCAATTTTTGGCATTTACTTGATTACTTGGACATAATACTATTTTGAGAAGGTCTATTTGATTTGGGAGGCTTCATTTTTAGTGGTGAATCATATTTTGGGAGTTTCACATCCATTTTTATCATATTTTTTTCCCTTTTCTTGATTTGTGTTTGTGGCTCTAATGGTAGAATCGGGATTTAACATTCTTAATCCTCATAATTATCACACATGGAAGGTGAGGATTTAGAGATTGCTTTGGTCTAGGGGATTATGGTCTACTTTGAGTGAGGAACAACATGATTTTCCTAGGGAATTTGAAAGATTGCACATCTAAACAAATGTGATGAGGTGATGGACTTGATTTCACTACATGTTTTCAATTCCTTATTATTCCACATTGAGGAGTGCACTACACAAAGAAAAGTATGGGATAAATATAAGGATCTCTTTGGTTTTGTTAGTGATGTAAGAGCTTTACAACTAGAAGTAGAATTGGCATCTCTTTCTACCAATTCATTTCCTACTATTAAGGATTATTTGGTGAAGTTCAAGTCTTTGCAAACTCAATTAGTAGGTTGTGGGAAAGAGAAAACTAATAAGGGATGTATATTTCTAGTTTTTTCTAAATTGAAAGGTGTGTTTTCATATTTTTCCACTTTCTTTTATCCAATTGTGGATGGGTTAGGTGATAGATTTGTCATGGTTTTGTTTGAGACCTTTTGTGAGAGATTGACTAGGGAATAATAAAAATTTAGCCAATGTGATGTCACTTCTAAGTCTCATGCATTGATTGCCACACCACCTAAGGGGAAAGGGAAGAAAAAGAACAAGACTAAGAAAAAATCTAGTGATACTTCCACCACCTCTTCTAAAGAGGATAAATCTAAGGAGAAACCCACATGTACCTTTTGCAAAGGGATTGGGCATAGTGAACAAGTTTTCTATAAGAAGGAAATCCATTATTTGAAACATCCTCTTAAGGATCATAATACTATTTTTTTTCTTCATCTTCTACTTCACCTTCTTCTTTTACCACATATGAGGATACTCCACACAAAGTGGATCATATAGGAACTACTTATTGAGATTATAGATGCAAATGTTGTGCATTGATTATCACTCATGTGGATGGGCCTAATGGATGGATTATTGATCTAAGTGCATCAAAACATATTTCTTTCTCTTTTGATCACATTATTCTAGGGTCACTTAGAGCATCATACTTTGATAGGATCTTGACTACAAAAAATGAGTTTTTTCATGTTGGTATGAGAGATGTTGACTTAGGTGCAAGGTTAGTGGATAATGTTATTTTATTCCTGAGATGGCCCATAATCATCTTTCAGTTTATCAGATTACACAAAATGACAACACAATTGAGTTCACATCTGATTTAGTTTTCATTTATAAGGAGATAGGAGAAATCATTGCTATGAGTCAAGTTGATCATCAATCTAAGGTCTATACCTTTTCCTACTTTTGTCACGATGATGATCCTTATGTTCCTCAAACTCTTTCTTCTAGTGTGGGTAGTAATTTAGTTGATGGCTATGGTGGCTAGTTGAAACTAGTGAATATAGCTCTTCTTTCTCAACCATGTGATGTAATTCCATCATCTCCTACTCCATCAAGGTTGACAATTGATTCTAGGACTTTAATAAAGCAAGATATATTCAGTTTTTCAAATTTGTGATTGCGGGATGGATTTATTTCTGGTATTGTAGATTTTGTCTTGTCATTCTTCTTCTATAGGTATTCAGAGGACATACTTGAGGGGGTAACTCTCCTCTCTGCAGATTCTTCTTTGGAGGACATTCTTGAGTCTCCTCATTGCATTGTTTCCACCTTGATTGGGGATCTTGATTTTGGTGAAACATTTTTAGAGGCACTTGATTCTTCTTCAAATATTTCATTGGTGAGACTTATTCCTTCTCATTTCATCATGGAGTTGTATTGTCTTCAACATCTATCATTAGATCTCTTTCTTCTTAAGGAGAGACATGTGGTTTATCATCATTGAGTTCTTTTTTGGCTTTAGTATTTCTTCAGTGGTTTTGATGATCCTTCATTATGGGGGGAAATATGGTCACCATCTTTATCTTCATTAGAGGGGTCATTATATTGTATTCTTTTGATGGATGTTTCCCTTGGGAGTATTGATGTTGAGACCTCCATACATCACTTCTATCACTTGTACATGATTTGTATTGCATCTATTTTTTGGAGAGGAGTTTCATCCCACTAGGTTTTTTTGTTTTCTCTACTTATGAGAGATTAGTTGCATGATTAGTTGTACATGGGTACCTAACATGGCCTCATTCTTGGGACCCATATTCCATCATTTGCATAATAACTAAACTCCCTAAGTTGCACTTATGGGGAGCTGCTGGTGTGGGTGTGGTTATTTCCTAGCTAGTCATTGGTGAGGAACTATTCACATTATAAGTTTACTTAGGAGTTATGTTATCCTAGTTGTCATTTCTAGAAGTTAGTAATAATGGGGCCGTGTCTCATTATTTACTTTTACTCATCTATTAATTTAATAGTTTTCATATCCATTATCTCATGTATTAATTATTTGCATTGAACATTTAATATTTATATCAAGGGTAGTTATCATCCCTTATCTCACCTTTTCTACATATACAAGGTGCTTGTACATTTGTAAATCGTCTAGATCAATTCAATGTCATCAAGAGATCATCATTTTATCAATCATTAATCTTCATGCTCCTATTGCAACACTTTCAAGTGTGATTGGTGTCTTTCATGGTTGATCCTTTGAAGACTGTGTAGCTTCAATTAGGTTAATTGTTAATGAATATTTCCCACAATACGTACCACTATCAATAGTATTTAGTTTCCTAATTTAATTATTATAAAATATATTTATTATTGATATTCACTAGCACTAATTAATGTAGGTTAATTTGTGCTTATGTATATGAATCTGATAAGATTAGCCTAAGTCAACCTAATAAAAATCTATTTTCCTTTGCATATCTAGTGAACTAATCTAGCTTTATATGACCTAGTTTTTTCTTACAGTCTCTTATTGCTATTAGGACTTTTTAGTTCTCCAATTTTATGATTTTCATGTGGTTTTACATCCAAAAATTATATATTTCCATTTTCTTCATTTATTTAATTTTTAATATTTTTTTCATTAGGGTGTGTGAGCTTTATTATGATCTCTTATTCATATAGCCTATCCACCTTTAGTTCTTACAATATCGGTAATATTTCTAATATTTCAATCTAAAAGTATGTATTTTGAGTTATTTTGTTATCTTTTTCTCATGATCTAACACCTCCTAAAGATCCTAGTTCTTCAACATGAATTAGTGTTTTTCTCAACCATAATGTAGCCCAATCAAGTATAAATAGAATTTTTTCTATGCTCATAATGAGAAAAATTAGGAGCATGATCATGATGCTAATGTGAACAATGTGAGAACCCATTAGTGTTGACTCTTGCATGATATTTTTTTATATAATTGAAAATTTCCATGACTCATATTGGATATTTTCATGTGTTTATTGTTCAACATTATATTCAGGATCCTTATGGATGAGATTTGTTTCCTATGCATAGATGTTATTCTTATTTCATGTCTATGCCTTGACTATATTTACTATTGCTCGATGATGGATTTACATATTATTTATTAGATGAAGTTATCATTTGATATCATTAAGTAGTTATGTGAGTGGATTTTGAGAAGGTAATAATTGTATATGGTAAATGTTATGGTTATTGGATTTTACTTCCTAATTGATTATTTCTTTGAAATGTTATCTTAGTTCATAATATTTTTTTGGCTATACTTATTAATGGGATGCAATGACACCTTTTTCTTAAGTGAACAGGTGAATTTTGCTGAGGGTGGATGGGGCCACGTAGATACTTCCATTGTTTTACCCTTATGAATTACTAAACTTTTATTGTATGGAGAAATAAGGTCATGTAATATCTTGTTGTGAAACATTGTTTTTATGTGTTGTGTGGTCATTTGTATATGTGAGAGTTTATTTTATTAATACTTTGGATTATCTTTTAGTATGATTATTTATTTCATTATTTATAGAGTTCGTAAGTGGTTTAAATTATGTTAGATTGGTTTAGGTGATTAGGGAGGTAGTTTTCTCCTTTCTATATATTCCATCTCCTTGAGTTGAGGAGGGGATTTTTACTATTTGTTTTTCTTGATTTACTTTTAGGAAATTAGTTTGTAATTTTTTAGAAGTGCTACACCCTTAATATTAGAGTAAATTAGGTTATGAATAGTCAATTTGTTGCTATCTTAAGGGTATGTGCAGGATTATCATGGAAAAAATAGGCCCTTAAGTGGCAAAAAAATAAGAAAAATCAGAGTTGGGCAACTTGACGTAAAAAATTGAATAAGTTATCTATATTATTTCAAAAATATGTAAGAATAGAATTTGTATAAAATTGAATGTAGTCTCTAAAGTACTAGGTTTTTAAAATCTCATTTTAGTAGTACCTTAAAATGTAGTAGGATATATATATCATAATAAGCATGCTAAGTTCTTATATGAGGAACGCTGGAAAGGAGGTTCCCCAAGAAATCAAGGTGAACTTCATCCAAGTTCACACTTGATCCAATATTAATAAAAATGGGATCTAGTAATTTTATACCAAAGGTGGATATGCACAAGTTTTATGGAAAGGAACCACTAACATGGATAAACCAAATGGATTTTGTTTAATGTTCATCAAGTCCCAAATGGATAAAAGGTCACAATGGCTTCCTTATATCTAGAACCATATTAATTCATTTTAAGCAGATGGTTTTGTAGTCATTGATAGAAAAGGATATCACTCTCTTTATGTTTAGAGGTTTATGGAGGATCTCCCAATCATACTATAGCAATCGCGGTGATAGACAACTTCTTCACCCAACTAGCTACACTTAAAAAAAAACATGATCAATCAAGGATTATATTCAACAATTCCCAAATCTATCCTTAAGAGAAGATACAATTATAGAAGAGAACTTGAATGATTCATTTTTGGGTGGTATCAAGAATCACATTCAACATGAGTTACACATATTTAGTCTTAGTTCTCTATCTGATTCTTTTATCTTAGCATGTAGGGTAGAGGAGAAGTATTTGATTCCTTGAAAGCAAGGGTCTAATGTGATAAGAGAGAAAATATATGCATTTCCTTCTCTCCTTCAACCAACTAGGTTAGCTCCACAACAAATTGAGGAGAAGAGAGAAAAATGGTTGTATTTTAATTGTGATAGAAAATAAAGTTGAGGACATAAATGCAGTGAAAATAAATTATTTTATATTGAAGGTTTGAGTGAGGAAGAAGAGGAGGAAGCAATGTTAGTGGGTAAAATGGAGTCAAATGAGGAATCATAGGTAAAAGTACAAAGTTGTGTCACACTTTTGACCAACTTCTATGCCTGCCCATTATCAACCATGTCCGCATACCCACCCATGAAAAACATTCACAGTCATATGAGAATTCAAGAGAAAGTCAAGAGAAACCATTAGAGTTCTATTACAAAAATTAAAGATCCAAAATCATGTCAAAGTGTATGCTAGTTCATGTTGTCATATTTTCATTGTTTTGTGAAGGCTAACCCTTGTTGTTGGTCTCAAAAGAAGTTCAAGCCATTCAATAAAATCAAGAAATTGAGATCCAAGACCTTGAGATGATGTGGATGACTTTAGTCCTTCAAGGAAGCCATTGAAGCATGGTGAGTTTCAACACTTTGTGATATCATCATTCCTTCTTTTCATTTATCCATTTATCATTGACATTACAATTGTGGAAGTGCAAACACTTACATGGGGTTAGAATAAGGAAAGAACCTAAAATGGAACAACATAACATCTCTTTGTAAATGTGTAGGTTTTAGGTTGAAGAGGATCAAGGGAAGCTTGAAGACACTTTATTCATTGTTCCATTCAAATCCCTAGGGATTGAAAACTTAGGGAAAGTCAATTATAGAAATATCCAATGGTGATCTGACAAGTTTGTAGATGGGAAACAAAATTATACATATGAAACTAGGGGACTACAAAAATAGATATAAAAAATACCTAGTAGGACAGTGGCACCCTAACACTAACATCCTGACAAATTCAACTGAAATTTATATCACAGGTGTACAGTGTCCTCTGAAGTTCAAATTTGGTGTCAAAATTTTTGTTACAATTTTCTATATTTTAAAATCCTTCATTTTTAGTCTAGATCACACTGTGCAATAGGGTTATTTTGGGAAATTCAATTCCAATCCATTTCCAAGAACCTAACGGATGAAGATACAAGTCTGATTGGCTCTCCTTCAAGGCTGAAACCCAATCTAATTGCATTGTGGATTTGCATCCTACTGAACTCCTAGAAAAGGTGGAATTAACCCTAAGTTTTGGAAATTAAACTTAAGGAATCCCTTTTCTACATTTCATTTTGGTGAAGCTGAAATTTTCACATCATAAACCTTGTAAAGTCTAGGTATGTGCAGGATCACAATGGGCCAAAAAGTGGCAATATGATGGGTATGTGGCTGGCGATTTTTTTTTACCCAAAATTAATAAAACAAAAAGGGTTTTTAAAGGATATTATCATATTTCCACCAATTTAAATTATGCTTTACTTTGAATTTAATAAGTAATTATTATTCATTTTCTATTCAAATTACGACTAAAGTCCTAATTAATAGGCTAATTGAAAAATATCTATAGCTTTCAAACGGTATCACATTTTTTGAATCCAAAACGTGTGTCACATTCTATGCTTCACATACTATAGGATTAAAAAAAAAAATGAATTTCATGGAGTTTTGACCAAGCTAAGGTGGTCAAACATACAAGTTTTTTATATTTTTAAAAAGTTGTAATTAAAAAATAATAATTAATTATTTACTTGAAAACAAATTACAAAAAAATATGCATCACATCAAGACATGAGTCCTCTACTTATATCTAAAACATTATAAAAAATATTATCATTTTATTGTCGTAAGGGTGGTTAGAAAGACACCTACTTATTTTTTCCCTAAAATTTAAGTACTACTGTATTGAAATTTCAAATTTTCACTAAATAGATTTTTTTTATTTTTAAACAAACCTAGTAGTTTAGAAATTAGATTCAATTTTCTACAGATTCTATTCTTACATATTTTTAAAATAATATAGATAACTTATTCAAATTTTTACGTCAAGTTTCTTAACTCTGATTTTTCTGAATTTTTTGCCACTTAAGGGCCTATTTTTTCCATGATGATCCTGCACATACCTGTCTGCAATTAATTATCCTAGATCTAGGGTTAGTATTGCACTATCTTGCATTTTGATTTAGACATCCATTGTTGCATTATAAAAAGTCATAAAAAAATGGATATCATATTGCATTCTTAATTGGAAAGGGTTTGTTTAAGTCATCTTAGATTAGATTTATATTCAAATTGCATTCATTAGGTCATTAAAAATTTCAAAATTTTCACTTCATTCAAATTGCATCTTTCATCTAGGTCAAAAAAGTGAAAAATTACATAGGTTTCTTTCAAAATTACATCAAATTGATCATTAGTTTTAGAAATTTTCATCTTCAAATTAGTCAAATAGTTTATATGAGATCTGAGAATTGCATTCAAGATTGTCGTCTACTATTCAAACATTTTCATCATTGATGCACATTTTCATTTTCAAGTTCATAATCATAAATTCAACAAAATGTTTTAAAAAATCAATATTAGACCTGTTTGCACACAAATATGAGAACCCTAAATAGTAATAAAGGTAGTCAAACTTTGAATTTTTCAAAGAACTATCTTTAACAGGGGTGCCTTTTTCCTACTATTTTTGGTTTAAATTTGGCTCAGATTTTTGTTTTTTGGTTTTTCAATTCCAAAATTTAGTGTTACATTTGAAAATATAGTGTCACTTTTCTTAGCTCATTACAAATATGTGAAAAATGGTTGCAATTTATTGCTAGAAATTATCAAATTCTTAGGTGCATTGCACACATTTTCTAAAACATTGCATAATTGCGATAAATTTCATTTCATTTTTTAAAAATTTGAAAACCTTGGGTTGTCATATTACATTGAAAATTTTGGAAACTCACAAAACAAAAATAAATTCAATTCAATACTAGGGTTTGCATGTTGTCACATAATCCATTCCCATAACCTCTTCCTCTGAAACTAAAATTCCAAAAATCCCTTATCTAGGACATAGGTGCCCTATACACCTCTATCCTACCAAATTTGTCTAAAATTTTATGTGTAGAAATATACCTACTTTTATTTTACAAATATGTAGTTTGATTTCCAAATATGTGTCTGTAATAGGTCTCTAAGTCTTTTTTAGTCTAGATAGGAAGTATGCAAGAGATTTGAGCCCAAAACAACCATAACATGCATTCTTGAAATTTTTCATCCACAAAAGGGCCATGGAAAGGGTTTCAAGTTGATAGGGATTGGTAGAATCCTACTTACAAGAAAAACATAAGTTATGATGATCTAGCTAAAGGGTATGAGTCATGAAAAATATTACTCAAGGAAATGGAAGAATGGGTAATATTTTATGGGTAAGCAACAACTTGATTTCAATCACCAACAATTAGGATAGTCCAAAAGTAAGGGGCCCACAAGCACTCTTTCAAATCCAGTGGCAAGCTGGAAGGGTCCTGTGACTTTTCCTAATAGTATACCCATCCTGAAACAAAGCCCATCTTGTGCACCCTTTAATCCTCCTTCACCAAGGAAATCATAATATCAAAATTCTACTTGGAAACTTGTTAGATGACATAATAAGGATATCTCAAACCTTCACTCTTGATATACTGACACACTTTGGAGGCCTCAAAGACAACAAAAGAAAATAAATGTTAACCCATGGGATGCCTCATTCACATCATGCCATGTCAGTAGATCATACACTCTTGGACGACATCAAACCTAATGAAACCACTAAGAAGAGGACACATCACGAGAAAAATGAAAATGATTCCATAAATATTTTCCAAAGTATGTCATTTATGTATGCCCCCAGTTTAAAGTTCTTGCTACACCATCATTATGAGCAATTGCATATAAATTTAGCCAATATTTTGACCCTAAGACATGAGAGCTTTCCTTAGAAAACCCTAAATATGCCAAGTCATGTGTTTCTAATGTAAGCTACATCATGAAATAGGATGGAGGGGTTTCCCCCACAAATACATAAGTGATCTATGGATTTGGGGTCAGTATGTCTATGCTATAATGTTTTCCTAGAGCATGGAACTATCATCATTCCCCAAATACCAATAGAACTAGAAGAATGACATAAAGAAAGAGAAAACAAAGAAAAATCCTTCCAGGTTAACATGGAAGAAACATGAATGTATCGACACCTTGCCCCATCCCCGAAAGGAAAACACAAGACAAAAGAAAAAGAGAAAGGAAAATATTTTGGGTCAATGTGGAAGAGACTTAAATATCTTGACGCCTTGCGTCATCCCCAAAAGGAAAATACAAGACAAATGAAAAGGCTAAAGGAAAAGATTTTTGGTCAACATGGAAGAGACATGAATTTCTCGATGCCTTGCATCATCCCCAAAAGGAAAACACAAGACAAATGAAAAATATAAAGGAAAAGATTTTGGGTCAACATGGAAGATCCAACCTAAATGTCTCGATGCCTTGCATCATCCCCAAAAGGAAAACACAAGAAAAATGAAAAATGATTACGACATAGAGAAGAATGAAGTTTCTTATAGAGGAATGCGAAAAAGAGAGAGGATACATCAAACGAAACGTCACAGGGGATCACATTACACACATGCAATCATAAATTAAAAAAGAACTACTAATGAAAATGTGAGTCAACCTAAAGTAGGTTGTCCACTTCCCAATCTCGACCAGTATAAAAAAAAGGTGGGAAAATAGCCAAAGGGACAACATCAAGTGTCGAACTAGGACACATACCAAGTTCAACACCCTTAATAGGATATTTTTCATTTAAACTCATATAGGAAGAAAACAATGTATTCAACTCATCATGCACTTGTTCATCAATCTTTGCAATGTCAATGTCATTGTCTAAATTAATCACAATAGGAGGTCGAATAACAATGTGCATGCAATATTCTTTTTTATGTTGTGGCGAGGGTTGATATTCATCATGCATTGCTTTGGGTAGGTTCATATTTTAATTTTCTATGTTATTGTTGTGTTCTTGAGTTTGTAATCTACAAGCAATAGTATGATGTCTACGTCTATGCTCTCTATTACTTTGATTTATTTTAAATTTATTGTCAATTTGTTTTTGTGTAAGAGTAGGTTTGTTAATCACAGATTTATTCTCTTCCTTGGGAGTACTAGAAGAAACAATAGGATGTTTCTCAACTACTTTCTCTTTGACTTTGTAAACTTATTTTACTCTAGGATGGACAATGAGATTGTTTTTGTTATCTCATGGTCTCTTGTGGGAAATTGCAGGAGGTTGTTCTTGTATGTTCATAAGTGTTTTTAGTTCAATAATTGTCTCATCAAGGATGGTTGGTTTAGCCATAGGTTGAGGCATGTTTCGAAGGGATAGTTTTGCTATTTTATTTTCCTAGAAATTTTAATATGATTTGAAGAAGAAATCTTCATGAGGCTTGATAGGTTCCATAGGCTCAGGCCAATTTAAGTATTCTAGTGAAAAAAAATTCTTTTACCAAGGAAAGATTAAATCCACTATGATGCACAGTGAAGATGCCATCGCCAAATGGAAACTTTAGAAATTTATGCACAATAAAAGGAATGACATTCATGGAGCAAAGTTGTGGATAGCCTATCTTCACATGAAATTGGTCCAATTGTGGGATGATGGAGAATGAGACTACTAATGTTTTTGGTCCCACCTTTAAAGGAAGATCTATCAATTCTATCATAGGGAAAGCAAAATCCATTATGTGTCTTGATCCATGATTTTGGGTTATCATATGTTTCTTGATATAGCTCATGCACATATAAGAATTATTTTGTGATCACATTCTCTCCATAGACATGATCAATCAATATCCCATTAGTGAGATTATTATTGATTCATCCAGCTATGGAAAGAGGAAAATCAGGTGCATGTTTATGTATGTCATTTTTTGAGAAAGCAATGTGAAGAGGTTATCTAGTAGAGCCTTTATGAGGTTTAGCTTCGATAAATGATATCACTTCAATTATGGGTTCAATCGTATTCATATTGTGATCATTTGTGTCAACATTCGTCACATCATTCTTCATTTCACTAGCTTTGATAAATGAAATGTTGTGCTTAGGCATGGGATTTCTAAATATTTGGAAATTTTTATTAGGAGGAGCTACAAACTTATTGTGTTGATCATTCAAACCTCCAATTTGTAGTTGGTTATTATCAATAAGGTCTTGCACAAGATCATGTTTAAGAAGCTTACAATATTCTGTACTATGTCCATTTGTTTGATGGCAATGAAAATAAGCATTTTTTCAAAATCCTTTATGCAATGGTATAGTAGGATCACATTCTCTAACATGAGTTAAGGTAAGCATGTTTTCTTCAATAAGCTACAACATGATATTGTGAAGGGTATCAGGTAAAGGAGTGAATTCTCTCCCCCTATCCCCAAAAGGAGTTGTTTCTTTTATAGCAACCACTTGATTATTATTTTTTTGACTTGTCTAAGGAGGATTTATTTGTAAAAATTCATTATTTTATTGTCTTCAAAGGTTGATAATTGTTTTGAGTTATGTATTTAGACTTTTCAAGATGACTTGGGTGATTTTTCACCTCACAATCGCCAGTCTAGTTTTGATGGTCACGAAGGGCTGAACGTAACTGTGTGAAGGATGGAAACCTCAATATTTCAAGTTTTCTTTGAGGTTTATCTTGTAATTTGGCAATGAACATTCTTTGAAGGTCGACACTAGGAATATTAATGAACATTGAATTGAGAATAAATTGTTTGATATCTTGCTATGAAATCAGTCACTTTCTCATCCTCTTTTTGCTTGCATGTCATTAAATCTACAAGGGTCATCTTGGGACCCTTGTGAATATGAAAGTGGTTGTGAAAATAATCAATGAATTCATTGAATGAACCAATTGAATTTTTCAATAAAGGGGAAAACCACTCTAGAGCAGTATCCTTCAAAAATCTATGGAATAGCTTAGCCAACAGTTTATCCTCAAGAATGAAATCACTACACAAGGCTTTGAAGGAGAAAACATGGCTTACAAGATCTCCTTTCCCACTATATTTCTCAAATCGAGGGACCTCTATTCCTTGTGGCATTTGTGCTCTTAATTAATGAAGGGAAAATGGTGTAGACTTGATGTATTGCAAAGGTTGACCATTATTGTTCTATTGTAATGTTGCCACTTGTTGTTGAAGGGATGTCATGGTTTGTAGAAGTGAATTAATGAGAGGGTCATTTTGGCTATAAGGTTGAGGGAAATAAGGTGGTGTAGTGTATGTATGTAGAGGGCTAGTGAATTGTAGGACCTTATTGAAGGTGGATTATTGGGGGGTTATTTTATTTGAAGGCACCATAATGAAACACCAAAAAATGGGTTCACCAAAATGTTTAATGAACAAAATGATAAACCACCATTTTTCTAAGGTATTTTTCACTTAATTATGTGTAAAATAAGATGCAAATAACAATTAGAAATGTTGCCTAATTGTTATAGCAACTATGGGGAAAGTTTCTAGAGCATAAAAAGCTATGTACTCGGTCAAAAAGTTGATGTTTTTGAGCTACAAAGGACTCATTCGCCTTCAATGGTGAATGGGTCCCTCTTAGGGTTTCTAAAACTAAGATTAGGGTCTTGTTCATTGATGCATATAGTCTAAAATTCCTGGTTATCATGTTCTGGAAGTCTATAGGAAATTTCGTAGCTTTTATTCCTTGATTTCACACTTTAAATGAAGACTTTTTGCAACTTTGCAACCTTAAAAATTTTGTTCCAAACTTTCTCCACTTGATCTTCAACCTATAAATCTGCAATCACATACTCAAGGGTAGAAAAACTTGTTGTTTGTTAGTGAATATGGGTTTTCCTCGGTCAAACACCTTGTAGGTAATTAAACCAAATGATGAAATGAAGCATGAATATGAATAATGTAATTTATGTCACCTTGGATGATGTCTTGTGAAACAAATCTGCAATCTAACATGCAGTTGCAATGAATAATGTTGATCTTGGATCCTTGAAAATGATGTGAAGAATGGTTGCAAGTATATCTTCAATGCTACATCCACTTCTTTATCTTAACAGCATGAATGAATTCTTCAAACCCTTGACATGATGATATGATCTTGAATAGCTGCAATAAACTCTTGAAATCTTCCTTGGAATACCTTATGAATGCTCTTGTAATTATCTATAATTCTTTCTTGAAATTGCTAGAATGCTTCATAAACTTGCTAGGAGAAGTAATGTGAATTAACCCCTTATTTTGACTAAATTAGGAGATTAACCCTGAAATTCAAATAATTAAGGCCGACACCAAATCTAGAAAGAAACATTATTAAATTCCCGCTAGAATGAAATTCAAAAAGGGGGGTCTCATTAGGGGAGCACCCATTCACCACCTAGAGTGAATGGGTCCTAGCTCAGTTTACCACGACCTAACCTTGGGGGATTGAAAGAGGACTAGAAACTTTGCAGCCCTTTCTTATGATTGGGTAAAGGAAGCTGTAATATGGATTTGACTCTCTTAGGGTCAATAGTGATCCCATGTTTTGAAACTATGTGTCCAAGAAGCTTTCCTTCATGAACAAAAAATATACTCTTTTTTGGATTAAGAGATATACCATACTCCCTACACTTTTCAAATACTTGCTTTAAATGTGACAAATGTGCATTTTCCTTTTTAGAATACACTATTATATCATCCAAATAAACAAGCAAAAACTTCTGAATTAGACTCTGAAATGCCATATCCATGGCCCTCTGAAATATGGTACCAACATTAGATAAACCAAAAGGCATTCACTTGTAGGCCATAGTACCCCACTTTGTTATAAATGTTGTCTTATATTGGTCCTCTTCCTTAACTAAAATCTAGTTATAACCAGAATAACCATCAAGAAGAGAAAATCTCTCTAAACCAACAACTACTTGAAGGATCTGTTCCATGGAGGGCAATGGGTAATTGTCTTTTAGAGATACTCTGTTAAGATCCCTAAAGTCTACACATAGTCTTATTTCACAATTTTTCTTTCTAACCAAAACAAGGTTAGAAACCTAGGAGGTGTGTTTGATTGGAAATATAATACCCCCCTTGAGTAACTTAGTTAGCTCTTTAATCATTAAAGGCTCAAGCTTGGGGTTCAAATACCTCTGCTTTTTCCTTACAGGCTTAGCACTAGGTTCTAACTCTATAGTGTGTTGAGCAATTCTAGGATCAAAACCTTTCAAGTTTGAATGTTTCCATGCAAAAACATCATGAAACTCTTGGAACAAAGTAATAAAATCTTTCCTATCCTCTTGTGAACAATTTTTTCCTATCTTAAGGAGTTTATCTTTAAATATTTCCAGTTCTTCATAATCCTCCTCTTTAACTTGAATTCTTATTTTACTCTTCTTAACCTGATCATCAGTGTTGAAAATAGACTCCAATGTAACTAAACCTTTGGGTAACTTTTTTTTCTTCAGTTGTATATCTTGATCATCATACTTCTATTTAAGCTTCTCTTGATTCACCTTAGAAAACTAATCCTCTTCAAGTAGAAAAGATAAAATATGCTCATCACTATCAAATACTTGTCAGTGAACATTGTTATCAGGAATTTAGGGTCTGATTACTATTTTAACATATTGTTGTACCTTCTCCTTCTTGATATCATTGGGAATATCAAATTGTGCACTAATGGTAGCAAGCATGTGCACGTGCTTATTTTGACTTCTCGGAATATAAATCAAATTAAAAGCATTAAACTCTTCAATTACAACCCAAAGTCTCTTTCTATAAGATTTCAAAGTATCATTCTTAGCAACATTCAGGCCTCTTACCTGATTAACAATTAGTTCATTGTATCCAAACACCTAGAAGCAACTAATATTCCTCTTTTTGGCCCATTCCAAGCCCTGAATTAAACCTTCATACTTAGCAATTTGTTAAAACAAGAAAATGCAAAACATAAAGAAGAATAGTACTTATCACCTTGTGGGGAAACAAGCATTGCACCTCCACCAACTCTATTTCTACTCTTGGAGGCATCGAAATACATTTTCTAGAGTTCATCTTGTTGTTCAATCCATTTTTTTGCATCCTTTTCAAGGTTTGGAACAACTATTTAAGGTTCATGGAACATATATACCCCTAAACCAGTCTCCTCTATGCTGTCATCTGGATTATCAATTATGTTTTCTGCTACCCACTCATTTAAGAGTATATCAGGTACACTTTCAGCTTGCAATTCTTGAGCAACAACAAGCTCACTATCATCTAGGATTACATAGTTGGAATTTACAACACTAGGTACATAAGGTTTAATATGATCCTTGGAAATTACCTTAGATTAAATTGTCACTTTTGTTCCATACCTAGTTCTAAACATCATATGGGACCAATCTAAGGATAAATATCTTCCTATCTTGGTAGTAAAGTCTCTTGATAAGCACAATGCAAAGTATAGTGGTAAATTGATCACATATATGTCCTAACAAATAGAAAAATTGGGATGGGCATGTAAGGTCAAACTTGCATTTTTGATAATACCTATAGTGTTAACAACTGAACCATCAAGTTTTACTACTCCTTTCTCAAGTGGTTGATATTTAAGTTCTAACCTATCAACAATCTATTTTGGCATCACAAAGCTACTAGCTCCACTATCTAGCATGCAATTGTGGAGTAACTTGTCTCCTATGATGAGAGACACATAGAAAGGAGGAGGTTTAATGTCCTTTCCTAGTTGTTTTTTACTATCTTCAAATGTATTTACTTTAGTTTTGTTTGTAAAAACAACCTTAGCTTGATCAATTATAACATCACTGGACACAGTCATATCAGATAAAGTAGATTGTAAAAGATCTTTTTGACCTGGGATAGCTAATGAATCCCACATGGATATCATCACATTCATCTTCTTCATATTATCAATGATATTAAAAGGTACAATTTTATTTACGTTTTGATGGACCTTTGCAACAACCAAATTATCTTGCAAGTGAGGCTTCTCCCCAATAACACCTTTTGTGTTTCTCTACAAAATACGAGGTACTTGTGAAGTAGATGGTTCTATAGCTATTGATTTTCCTTTATTAGTTGTTTGCTCAAGCTCAAAATCTCTTTTCTTTGCTCTTGTGTTTGCTACAATAGCACTTGAAATCATCTCTATTAACTCCACAAAACTCTTATCCTTGCCAATTTAATAGAGTAGCATCATTTGGAGGCTGCTCTTGTAGTTGTAACATTCCATCATTAGGTACATTTGATTGTGAAATCGAAACATTTTGAACCATTAAAGCTTGATTAATAATTCCATTTGAATAGTTAGCCTAATTATGAGGCTAGTTGCAAGGATAGCACCACTCATAGTCTGCTGCAAGGTTGTTTTGAACAGGGAAAAGGTCTTTAGCTAGGTTACCCTAACTGGAGCAAGATTGTATGAATGAAAAGGCCTTAGGTTCACATTTTGTCTTGTACCTTGATAATTTCCTCAATAAATTTTTCTATTACATTGGTATTGCTGTTGTTGACCTTGATAAGGTTGACTTGACCCTTGGTTCTATTGTTGAAATGGATGTCTATTATGAAATTATTATTTCTTGATGCTAACAAACTTATTTCCAAAAGTCTGTAAGATATTTTCAATTTTCTATTGACTCTCTTTTATCTCTTGTAATTGTTGTGATTGAATTGGAACTGAAATTTCTTGTTTACCATCAATTGGTAAAGCTTGAACAAAAGGAAAAGGAGAAAAAGGTGGGATTTGCAAAGGCATAAAAGGCTGAATTTTTGGGAAAATGGGCATAGGAGGTCTAGGTGCAATTTTTCCAAATTTTATTAAGTTGTTTTCTACCTTAATTACTATTTCATAAGCATCAAGTAATGAAGTACCTCCCATAGATTGAATCATAACAGATATGTCACTATTTAAAGCCCTCAAATAGTATGAAAATGCATATTCAGGGGAAGACCTTACTGTGATAGGTATTCTATCCCATGTCCTCTGAAACCTAAAGTTAAAATCAAACATTTTCTCCTAAGGAGCCCTCTTAATTCTTGTCAATTTCTCTACAAGTGACAAATGATAATTTTGTCTTAAAACTACTTGTATAATTAACCTCCAAAGTCATCCCAAGTTGCAATAGAAGCCACAAGAAGACCTCTAAGCCACTGTAAACCTTTTCCCTTCAGTGATGCAACAAGTAACCTCACAACAACATTCTCTTGTGTTGTATGATCAACTCTACATAAGTTAGATAAATCTCTAATATGCTCTATAGGAGTTGTTTGATCTTCACCTATAAAGAAAGGTAGATTTTTTAAAGAAGTTATAGAAATGTCACCATGTTGGGCTAAATTTAATGGAATACCTCCATTAAATGCCACAAAAGGCTGGTTTCTAGCCATTGGAGGTGGCTAAGATGGATTAACCTGTACTGTGATAATAGGTACAAAACTTGTTGAAGCAATAGAACTTGATGAAACTATTGGTCTAAAATTGGGTGGAGTTGACTAAAATCTATTTTAGGAAAGGTGGGTTCTTTGAATAGTCCTACCACTTCTCCTAGGTGGTGATAATTGAAGATATTCAAAGGGTTCAACACTACTTCTAGTTTTCACTCTTTTCATATGTTGTCTTAAAACTATAATTTTGCTAATCACAAAATTTTGGAGTCACTAGATATGAAAAAACAACTGCTCAAGGGTCTAAACTTACTAGAAGCATATCAAAACTAGTAAAATATATTGATGTTCATGTTCCACTGGGCATGCCAAAATTGTTATCTCTCAGAAATGCACCCTTACTAAGTTGCAGAACTAAAATTTCTAGATAAACATGGAAACACTCCTACTAGGTTGTGAGCAACCTAATGATTGGAGTGAATCTCTAGATGAAGTTGTCTCCTAGTTTTTATATCACCTAAAACTACTAAATTTATGAGGAAAAGGGAGAAAGATAACTTGAAAAGACTAAAACTAGAAAATATAGGAACTTTAAAAATAGAGTGATACACCGAACTGACAAGGATAATGAACATTAAGACTTGCATACACTTGGTTCAAACTGATAGAAACTAAGTTTGCACAACTTACTTTAGCATGCTTTTGCATAAATATTTCACTAAGAGGATAGAATGAATAAACTTATAAAATGAAAAATAAATTCACAATTAAGAAATCATATGCTTTTAACATGCTCTTAGCAACTTGCATGGACAAACTATAAAAATGCATATTTAGGGTAAGGCCTTACTGTGAAAGGTATTCTATCCCATTTCCTCTAAAACCTAAAGTTAAAATCAAACATTTGATCCTGAGGAGCCCTCTTAAATCTTGTCAATTGTTCTACAAGTGACAAATGATAAGATTTGTCTTGAAAGTGCTTGTATAATTTATCTCCAAAGTGATCCCATGTTGCAATAGAAGCCACAGGCAGACCTCTAAGCCACTGTAAATCTTTTCCCTTCAGTGACGTAGCAAGTAACCTCACAACAACATTCTCTTGTGTTGTATGATGAACTCTACATAAGTTAGCTACATCTCTAATATGCTCTATAGGAGTTGTTTGGTCTTCACCTATAAAGAAAGGTAGATTTTTTAAAGCAGTTGTAGGAATGTCATCATGTTGGGCTAAATTTAATGGAATACCTCCATTAAATGCCACAAAAGGCTAGTTTCTAGCTATTGGAGGTGGCTGAGATAGATTAATGTGTACTGTGATAATAGGTACAAAACTTGTTGAAGCAACAAAACTTGATGAAACTATAGGTTTAAAATTGGGTGGAGTTGACTGGACTATTTTTCAGGAAATAGGGGTTATTTGAACAATCCTACCACTTCTCCTAGGTGGTGATAATTGAAGATATTCAAAGGGTTCAACAGTACTTCTAGTTTGCACTTTTTTCATATGTTGCCTTAAGACTGTAATTCTGCTAATCACCAAATTTTGGAGTCACCAGATATGAGAAAACAACCCCTCAAGGGCCTAAGCTTACTAGAAGCATATCAAAACCAGTAAAATATATTGATGTTTATGTCCTACCGAGCATGCCAAAAATTTTATCTCTTAGAAATGCACCCTTACTAAGTTGCAGAACTCAACTTTCTAGAGAAACATGGAAACACTCCTACTAGGTTGTGAGCAACCTAATGATTGGAGTGAATCTTTGGATGAAGTTGGCTCCTAGTTTTTATATCATCTAAAACTACTAAATTTATGAGGAAAAGGGAGAAAGATAACTTGAAAAGACTAAAACTAGAAAATACAGAAACTTTAAAAATAGAGTGATACACTGAATTGACAAGGATAATGAACATTCAGACTTTCATACACTTGGTTCAAACTAACATAAACTAAGTTTGCACAACTTACTTTAGCATTCCTTTGCATAAATATTTCACTAAGAGGATAGAATGAATAAACTCATAAAAGGAAAAATAATTTCACAATTAAGCAATCATATGCATTTTAACACACTCTTAGAAACTTGCATGGACAAGCTATTTGTGGAAAAGGTATAAAATAAGAGACAAATTTATGAGGAAAAAAGGACAATTTCACAAATAACTTGATCAATCTTTTGAAACATACACAAAACTGCAATAATAAGAGGGAAAAAATTTATTACCATTTGTTTACAAGGTATAAATTGTATTTCATATCCTAAAAAGAGTTACAAAAGCATGCACAAAAACTTGTGAAAGGACTGCAAAAGTCACTATCTCCAAAAGCTGCATGAATAGAACTAACTCAAAAATGAGTTAGAAAAGTGATTAAGTAGCCAAGCCCAAGTGGTTCCACCAAAAAAGGCTCTAGAATCTTCATTTTCATAATCCTTCAAAAGGCCTAAAATCTAGTCATTAGATCTCATTCAAAAGAGCTCCAAATAGATGAAAAAGTCAAGCTTGACTTTGTCCAACATAGTGACTCATGAAACCACCCTCCAAAAGCTCTCCAAAGTTCATAAAAGCCCCAAAAATAGTTCCTATATCCCCTCCATGTGTTTGCAAACTAAATCCAACCTCCCTAGATGCTTGGCATGGCATAAAGATAAGCATATGTTTATCATTATTTAGTCATATGAACACATGTTCCATATTTTTGTATTTAAAGGTAATGCTTTAAATTTAAGTGATTTATAAAACATCACCTAAGCTTAAGCATTTTACAATATAAGCAAATGCAAAAAAATGAAAGATCAAGCTTTCGGTCAAAATTCCAAGAAAAAGTATTACTAATTCAAAATGTGATTCAAATATGCCTAAGTCACAAGGCATATCATAAATAAAGGAATACATAAAGACATCCCACTGGGGTATTAATTTGTAATGTATGTTTTAAAGGAAGACAAAAATGCCTAGCTTTTATCAACCAAAATTTAGGGTTATGAAAACCCTACAATAAAAAGGTTAAAATAAAGCATTCTTTTCAATTTGTGTGAAGCTTCTAAGAGAAGCTAAGGTCACCGCCAAGGTTTTCTGAAATTTTCATGTGTTTTCTTCCTTTGTGATTTCTTTTCTACCTAGCCACCATGAGATTAGTGTTCTTTGAGCTAGAATCTCTATGTCTCCTAAAGATTCTAAACAAAAGAAAGTTGGGTAAGTCATTTCTTCTCCATTTTCTTCTTCCTGTGGAGTTTTGGTCGTGGCCATTCATGGATTTATGGATTTTCCTAAGTATTCTTCTTGCTTGGATGACTTTAAAAACCCTTCCATTACTCATCTAGGTGCTCAAACCTTGCTCTTATTCTATATTATGTCCTTTTGATGGTTTCACTATAGAATATTCTTGTTTTGATTTCTAAAAAGGATAACTCATTTCGAGCTCAAAAAATGTAGAAAATAAGAAAAAACATTCAATTGTCAACATATTACTTGCTCCCATGGAAATATAGTTTCATTTAATTATGAAACCCTAGCTTGAGGGTTCACAAGTTTTATTTTTGTGTGACAAAATAAGGGTTTTTTATGTCATATTTGTTGTTCTTTGTATGATTTTGGGGCTCATTTATTCTTACTCTAATTTGCTTTGTACTATTACCCTTCATCTAGCATTTGAGAAGGTGTCAAATCCATAGGAGTAGTTGAAAACACATTAATGGATCCCTCTTAGTGTTTTCCAATAAAGACTTCACTAATTAAATGTCTTGAACTTGGAAATACTTTGACGCCTGTAACACTTGAGGTCATTGTTTGCAGACTATTCTTGAATGCTTGCATTCTTTTATTATTATATCTGTTATAGTATCCCTTTAATATGCTCCAAAGACTATGCATTGACATTGTTCCACAAATCTCTGTAAACCCATGTATGGATTGGTCCTAGGGTTTTTATGAAACATTTTTTGAAAATTTTTATCCCTAGTTCTTGAAAATGATGACTTCCAAACCCAATTTTGGTAAAAACATGAATATTCAGAAACACTATTTTTCCCTATTTATTGCTTGGCAATAAAAGTTACCTTAATGAAAATACAAGCAGTTATTTTTGATGAATCTCTATGCTTGTAATAGCTTGTCCTCAAACATTTATTGCACTTCATAGAATAATATTTATGTAACTCTCTACTTGTTCATATGTTGTAATCATTGCACTTTTTGAAGATTCATTGTTAGGGAATTCTATAATAGTTCACATACCTTGTTTATGCTAATATAGGACATCATAAGGCTTGCTCCTTCTTCCTTAATATCAAATAATGATTTTACCATTGATCTATTGTGGATTGCCTTATGATTTTCTTGTTATCTACCATGTGAATTCTTGACAGGATGAACATAGATTGCATTGTTTTTTATATATCAAAAGACTAAACCTTTTGAACAAACATGTTGTCTCATGGTCTCTTCACTGTTTTTTTTTTGAGAAAATACTTGTTTAGCTTTCAAATACAATGTAATTCCAATGAGCATGAATCATTGTTTATATTAGTAGATACAAGAACTTCATTATTATGAATAATAAAAGTATCTTGTGTTGCATTACATTGTCATGAAAGATTTAACAAGTCTATCTTGCTGAAACACAAAATGAAAACATGCTAGGCTCAACCCTTGTGGGAGCCACATTTATCCCCACATGCTGAAATTTGATAAAATAATAACATTTATTTTCCTGTATCTACACATCAAGCACACATGTTAGAAAAAAACTGCATGTTTTAGGTGTGTATGTTGATTTGATGGTTTTCCTAGACACCTAGAGTATGCATTTCTTCTTTAATGCACATTGAGATCTGTCTATACATGCATAGGTATATGTTCATATAATATTTGTGATCTTTCATTGCTTAGATCATTGCTCTAACATTATTTCTATTTCCAAATGCATGAACTAGGAACAATGAGGAACTAGGACACACAAGCAGTTCAGATCAGCAGCAAAGCAAGACAACACCGAATGAACCAGTCATTCTCAGGCAATGACTGGTCACTCTCCTTATATGAACATTTTCTTTCATTTACTTATTCATGTATATGTTTTTCTTAATTTTTATCAATTGAATAAGAAAAATTTAGTCTCATGGCTTGTGTGAGACAAATATGCACTTTTGAATCAATAAAGATCACTTTTCAAAAAGATTTATGTAAATCTTTTCTATGTTACATGCACTTGTATAAATGCAATTATTTGTCACAATAATCTTGTAATCTTTTCTAATTTTTTTGTTTATACAATTGAATGTAATGCAAGAAATATATAAAATGTACCTTTTTCTTAGTTTGAAATGAAAAAGCTCAACCTAATTCAGCTAGTAGTGAAATTAGGTAACATTTACATCCTAGATTTAGTTTTCATTAACATTGCATTAGCTTTTTCATTCTATGGTTTCAAAAAAATTATTAGTGAAAAGCTCATTTAGCTTGCATTATTGCATTTAATTTAATTAAAAATTAATCAAATTCTACATTTTCATTTCATATTTGCATCAGAAAACATATAAAACCTAAAATTCAATTAAAAAATTCTAATTTTTTTAAAAAAAAATAGTACCTAGACTCATTCGCCACCTTGGACGAATAAGTCCCTTTGCATATTTTTCAATGAATTTTCTAGAATTTATAGTTCAATTTCTGAGTTTCTATTTGTTGGTTTTGGATTTATGTATCACTTTTGAAAATTTTAGTTATAAGCATTTCATTGTTCTTAGCTTACATTGCATTGAAATTAGTACACTAGGCATGGATAACACCCTTAGCAACTCTTTTCTTTCAAGTAGCATGCAAGTTGAAAAAGGGAATGATAGTATCCCGCAAGAAAACATAATTCAAATTCATGAGGATTTAGAAAACTTAAAATGTCAAATAATCCTAGAAAAAATTTCAACTACTGCAATTCCTACTGTAGAAAACATCCATCACATGCTTGAAAGTGAAGATGGCCTTGAGCTTGTGAAGAACATAGTTCAAGTCTTTGGAAAGCATCTTCCCTCAACCACTAGTTTTCCTTTACCAACAAACAATGTCACAAGCCAAGAAGGAACTCAAATTCCTCCTCCCACAATAATTGCCTCAATACCTACCTATGCCAATCCTCAAGTCACAACAATAATGCAACAAGTTAGTAATGTGATTCCTTCCCTAGGTATTCATGCTAGCATCCTTAGTTCCAATGTGGCATCACAAGTTATATCTCTTACATTACCACCTATAAGCATTCCATTGACTTGTCCTATGAAAACATACACTCTATCACCACTTTCACTTCCATCTCATAACACAAGCAATGACCCTCTCATAACTCAACTTTTCCAAACCATTTCATCCCTTCAAGAGAAAATTTCCACCATTAACCAAAATCAAAATGGTCCACCTACATACTATGTCAAAAGCAGCCCATTTTCCTTGGAGATATTACTAACACCAATGTCACAAGGTGTCAGGGTGCCTAGATTTGAGAAATATGGAGGGAGGGGAGATCCTTCTAACCATTTTAATGCCTATACTACATTATACATTAGTGACTTTTTCCTTTATGATAGAGTTTTGGAAAAAAAAATTCATAGGTCTTTGAAGGATGCCACCTTGGAATGGTTCTCTTGTTTACCAAACAACTCAATTCGTTCATTCAATGAACTTGTTGAAGAATTTGTAAACCATTTTCAATTGCATATGACTCCCAAGATTACCTTGGCTAATTTTATGAGATGCAAGTTGTGAGACAAGGATTGTCAGGATGGGTCGATTACACTTGATCCATGATGAATCGAAGCATAACTTTGCAATCAAACTTCAATCTACCAAACAAGATCATTCAAATTGAAAGTTAAACTAATCATTTATTGAAACTGAAAACTACAAACTAATGAAAATAGTTAAATTCCTACTCTAACCCATTTGAAACTTATCTTGTTTTGGAATTGGTATCGTGTTCATGTGGAACAACCCTTTCCCAATCCTATGATTAGTGACCTTATTTCAATTGATTCTATTGAAGAGAATCGATGAAACAATTGTGATAAATGGATGAAAACCTAGTTAATGCTAAATTAAACATGATGCAAGCTAAGTTACCATGATTTTATGCTAAAAATTAACTAATTATGCAATTGCTAAGCTAATCTAAGCTAATTCTAAGCTAAAATATAGAAACCCTAATTCATATATAAACTAAGATGGATGCATGGAAGACATTAATGGATGATTTAAGCTATTATGCAATTAGAAATAAACTAAAACAAGCTAAAAGTGAGTAAATTGTGAGTGTGGATCCAAGTGAATTCAATAGCATGACTTTGCAATTGAAAGATTGATCCATTTGTCTCCAAATAGTGTTTTATTTATAGGAGATCAAATGAGAAATGGAGGGTTGAGATTGAAAATATTAATCAATGGTCTAAGATGAAGGAGTTAAGAAGCATGGATCATGGATTCTCATCAATGGATGAGAATGCATACTGAGATTTAATCAAGGGCTCACACTTGCCTCAAACAAACAAACTTTGGATTTGCTCACATAGGTCAAAGGTGACTTGTTCAAAGGTTAAAGGTTAAAATTTGCATTAGAAGCCAAGTGAAAATATCCCTTTTTCAAATGATGGAGGAATAAGAATATTCCTTGGAATATTTATTTGGGTGAGGATAAAAGGCATTTTTCAAATTAAAAGAAATTCTTAATTGTGCAAAAAGGGGAAAAAATATTCCATGGGAATACTCCCCTTTTAGAGGAAAATTAGTTTAATTGCTAATTAAACAAGGTTTAATCATGTAGTTAGGGGATTTGGAGGAATTAAGGTGATATTCATTAAATTAAATGATTTAATGAAAAGGAAAAGGATAAAATGATATTTAATTAAATAAAATATGGTTATTTAATTAAATTAGAAGACTTAGGGAATTAAATTAAATATTTTAATTTATTTAATTTAATGAGATGAAATATTAGCATGAAGGTGGAATGAATTAACCTGAATTGATAAATTAGGTTAGTGGACGAAAATGATGCCATTAATTAAATTAACTAGGTTAATTTAATTAATTAAGCGAAAAGAAGATGGGTTTAAAGAGGAAATGACGTTAGTAAACCTATTTCGAGTGTATGATATCATTTAGGATATTTTTCAGTGTCTACATTTTTCCCCTCTTTGAAGCAAGGTACTTGCTGCTTTAGTTCAAAAAATAATGCTCCTCAAATAAAAATTGTTGCTTAAATCAAAAAATTAAAATTTTCTAATTTTTCAAATGCCCCAGTGGAAGGATAAAGCTAATTCCCTACCCCCTCCAGAAATCGAGTGGAAATTTTGAATTTTGGGTTGATTTATCAATAAAGGTGAAAGCTGCCCCAAGGATCTAGAAAGGCTCTAGAATGTAAGAATTATGCTAAAATTGCAAAAAATGATGCAAAATCAGGTTCTGATTGGAAACATTATTTAAAATGATGATAAACCCTACCTTGAAGATGATATTAGGGCAAAAAACCCTAATTTTCTAGCATAAATAAGCCAAGAAGGGTCACTTTCAATTCATTTGTGCATTCACACTTAAGAGATTCTTGTTATTTTGAGCTCTAACCCTTTGAAAAAATGGTGAGACGAGAGCTTCCCAAACACATTTTTGACCAAGTTTGAGAGTATCTGTGGCTTCTGGGTGCAGGACCACCATTATGTAACTCCAAACTTGATTTGAAATTTGAAATTTTTATGCATTTATTGCACTTTGAAGTTCAAACTTAGGTGGTGTTGCAATATAGTGATGCCCATTTAGTAATCGGCAACACTCAAATGAATTATAGTGATGCTAGTCACAATTTAAAATTAGGGTTTCTAGTTTTAAATAGCAACGCATACTCACATAGTGACATTTCTACCAATTTAGAAATTAGAGTTAGGTTTTTCCAAAGATTAAATCGTGATGCCAATGTATTTGGCGACACAGTTTATGATTTGTAATTTAAAATCCTTTAGGGAATCGCAATTTGAAATTTAAATATAGTGACACTATTGTAAATAGTGACACTACTATGATTTTTGAACTAAAATTTTCAAATTGAGTCAAATTTCATTGATTTCTTGAAGTTGTGTGTTTTGTGGATGTAGGAGGTCATCCCACCACTAATGTCATGTGAGCAAAAACCTATCATGTTGGAGAGATTAGGTGATATGTCAGAGTTACACTAGGAGCATTTGGGAGAGAACAACCTTTGGTATGTAGCATATGCATCCGTCATCTAGACTCATTTAGTGATGATGACTGCTTTGTGTGAGAGATGGCACGGTGAGACCTCATCCTTTCATCTTCCAACTGGTGAGGTGGTCGTTACCTTGGAGGATGTATCATGTATTCTACATTTATCGATACATGGTGATCGTGCGTGATCTATGAAAATAATTTCAAACTTGATTCCTATCATGAGGTGATCAAGATGGAGGATATCATTTTGGTGATATCGTGCAGATTAACCTTGAGTTGTATAGGGGTCATGTTCTCACTCTCAGATTGATCATTATAGCCATCTTTTTAGGTTTGGTGGCTCCTGATAGATGCAACAAAGGGTTTAGCCCAAGATGGGGCTTGGTGTGGCACTAGATGTTGCACAAGAGGACTCTTTTTGCATGGGGGTCTGTGATGCTAGCCTCACTTTATCAAGACCTGCACAATTTTGTTTAATGCAATGGGAGAGCCATTGGTGCAAGGGTGAATCTGCTACATATTTTGGCATGGGAGCATATCACCATCTTTGACCTATTGTTCAAATGGAAGACATGGAGCTAGATGATCCTATCATTTGGAGGTACAAAGGTGCGATCACCCTGCAACACACTAGATAGATTGGGCTCCTGTACTAGCAATAGGTTATTGATGATATGAAAATTTTCCATTGGTGCATGTGGCTATAAATGCCACCATGGTTCAATGATGTGCACCAGCTATATTTTGTGAGATAGACCTGATACATGCAAGGCCATGAGCACATCATCATTGAGTGGTATCTACCAGATAGAGTGGCAAGGCAGTTTGGGGAGGTCCAGGAGAGGCTAGATGATGATTACAAAACTATATATGTGAGGTCTTCCAAAGAGGTTCCCACATGGGGATTGAATATTCCAGCTCTAGAGGAAGTTGAGAGCTTTAAACAGTTAGTTTCTTAGCCTTGGGCCTATGATAAGGGTCAGAAAATAGTGCAAACTATGCCTTCTTATGATTTCTGCTTCGTACCTCCCTGACGGTTGATAGATCTAGTGAGTGTTCCTTCTTGAGGGAGATCCAGAGGCAAGGGAGTAAGGAGGGGCAGAGGATAGGGAGGCTAGGATGGCCATGATGGATAGATTCTAGGGGCTCCACAAGTTGGTTAGTAGCCTCCAATTTAGTAGTAGCCTGGTGTTCAATAGTAGTTGCTTGTACAACCACCACCACCACCACCACCACTAGATCCTAGAGATGCACAAATCCAGTAGCTATAGTAGTAGGTGAATATTTTGATAGGAGTGTGGTATCGGGCCCACTAGTAGATTTTTGGTATTATTGTTGAGTGGGACCAGGTATGACAATAGGTTGTGGCTATCATGGATGAGAAAGATCAAGCTTTACAGTGGGTATAGGTTGTGACTATAGAGAGAGATCGAGAGGCTTTCCGACACTAGTAGATTAAGGCCATGATGGTGGCCACACATTTCAAGACTATTTTGGCAAGATTATATAGAGAGGCCATTACAAATGTCACATATTAAAGGAAACATTACCATAGGGATGTACTGTTGGAATTTAGAGAGCCTAATTTTTTGCAACATAGTGATGCATGACCAGGAGATGATCAACCTAAGAAGCATGCCAGAGAGGGTAGCAACTATCAAGGCTAGCTTTCATGTATAAAAACTTCTTGACCTGTTTTCCCCATTCTTTACCATAGATATACATTCATGAGCTCCTTTTCGATAGCCTCATGGATATTATACTTATGATCATTATACATACAATGATCTAGATTTGGTACCATGACATTCATGATTTAGATATATATTCTATATGATGTGATGTGCTCACTTTATTTCATGATTTTGAATGCATATGATATGAGATGCTTATAGTTGATGATGTATGAATTCACCTTAATTTCTATGCCTATGTGATATACGATGATCATGTTATGGATGGATGCAATGTTCCTTTTTAGTATCTTTTCATGATATGCTATGAAATGAATGATATGTAATGCAAATGATGTGGATGCATTTATTTTTGTGTATTTTCTATGCACTTTATGAGATTATTATGTATCCATATGGATGCATTAATGCAAATGCTGATGATATTCAATGATTTAAGATGCTTAGAATAAAAAATCTATATTATTCATCACAACTCAAATGATAATGTAGAATTTATGATGTGATATGTAATGATTATGAGATGCATGTATGTTGATGGCTTGTGGATGCATGGTGGATGCATTGATGATGTTTTTGTTGACTATCATGGTGATAGGTTAGTGTGGAGAGAAGATAGAAGAATAAAGAATGAAGGACTGTTGATTTCGATGATTACTTCAAAAGATCCAACAAATCCATGATCCATTGAGAATTTATTAGAGATGGTGATGATACATGCAAAATGAGGATGAAATGCAGGATGGTGAGTTGCTCACACTTAGGATTAGGAATTTTGTCATTCCTTATTGTTTGATATAACACATTGAACTAACAATGTTGTTGTTCTATGCACTTCTCTTGCACTCTTAAAATCTTTCACCTAAAAGGAGAGAGATAGAACCCCAAAATTTAAGTGGTTCTCTCAAACTAAGGAATGCAATATGGAATTGAGACTAAGTGCAATGATCTAAATGTAGCTAAGTGATGAAATAGATTGATTATAAATTGAAAAATAATGAAATATGCAATGTTTGAAAACACAATAAGGTATGCAAGAATGAACTAAAAGAGTAAACAAATGTAAACATAATTGAACGAGGTCTACTAGAGTGCACTTGGGAGTTGATTGCTAAATCTGGAAGGCTTTGAAAATTGGAAAGAAACATTGTAAATCGCTAGTGGGACTCATTTTCCACTAATGGTCAATCAGTCCTCCTACTGGAAAAAACACCTAAAACTACATTCTGACTGTTGAGAACTGGATTCTGAAAAAATCATTTTTTCTAGCCTACAGGTGGGACTCATTCACCACTGATGGAGAATCAGTCCTTTCTCAAAAATCTACAAATTCAAGAGTTAATCTTGTAGCTCCAAATTTTCACTTGTTTTCTTGTTGGGTTCACAATGTCAAATATGTAGAAAACGGATTGTAGGTTGTCTCCAAGCTTGAAATATGTTTTAGTTGACTTGAAACACATTGTTGACTTGTTTTCCACTTTTCAACACCTAATTGCTTGACAAATTTGCATACAAAATTCTGCAAACACACATGCAAAAGGGGAAAAATGGTTAAGGGTTAGAGTATAGGGATTTGTCTTGGTCAAATCCCACTTTTGTAATCAAACCCTTAATAAAGAAATGCAATGAAATGAACAAGGAGTGATGAATGAAGAACAAGCAAATTTCCTAAACTCACCAACACCTTGTTGAAGAAATATGAAGATATATCAATGGCTGCTCCAAGATGCTTGATTATTGCTTGATTGAAGGATGTTATGATGCTTCAATGCTTGAATGAGATGATTGAATGATTGAATGAATTAGGTGTCCCACTCAGTGCTTGTAAGTGGGTGTTAAGAATTAAGGTGCATTTAATGTTGTTTGTTAGGTTTACATTCAAAATACACTTAATTAAGGCTTATGAGTGCATAAAGGGACCAAATAAAGCATACGAAAGGTGTAAATAGTGATAACAAGCCTAGAAAAGCATGAAATCTTGTTACAAGACTTTACAACACTTTAAAATAGGACTTGACAGGGGATAAAATGGTGATTTTTAGGTGAATTGTAATAAGAAGAGTCTAGAAAAGTGTAGAAATGTGTTACAACACTTCACAACACCTTCACAAGACATTATAATTTGAATGTTTATGACCTAATGTGAATGAAAAAGTTACATTACAACATTAAATCAAAGAAAAATAGACCAAGCATCATGAACCATGCATATCGAGAGGGATCAAAATGCACTTATGCTAGCAAGATGGAATAACAATGATCAAGAGGGATGATCAAGCCCCCAAGATGAAGATCCCATGGAAAACTAAACATAAGAACAAAGTAACACATGTTTGAAAGAGAAAGAAATAAGGAAGAGAGAAAGGAAAAGTAAAATCAGGCTTCAATCATTTGTTCAGCTAGTTGTGAATCAGATCTAGGTTGTTTGTTCGAAAAACAAAATGCATACTGACTCTAGGGCAATGGAACTCATGGTGGTTCATTGGGTGAGAAGGCTCAAAAGGTGAAATACATATACTCAGGTGGTATGTACTTACAAAGACATAGGTGGCTATGGGGAAACTCATGTTGCGGAATGGGCTTCCCACTCAACCATATCAAATTTATACCTCCTGATAACTTTAACAAGGTGCCACAAAGGAAAAATGTCAATTCGTGCTTCATGAGAAAAGCAAAGATTTGTATGCTTAGAACACATGAACAAATGAAAAGGTACCATAGGCATGCAATAGGCATTATGCAAGGTGGCAAAGATGTAAAATGTAATATATAAAAATGTAAGAGATGCTCAAAGGAGTCTTGTTAAGTTCATGCAATGTCTATCACTTAGGGAACATTATGTCTAATGTCTCCAAGAGAGGACCAATAAAATAATAGAATATTCACAACTTAGGGGATACAATGTGTCGCATCAGGCCACTAAGAGGAATGTAATATCCTAAGATAGGTCACGCTTATGAAGGACATTACACCCAATGTCATCCACAAAGTGACAAACACATCCTATGAAGTGACAAGGCTATAGTAAGAACTAAGAATGAAAATGAAATGATGCCAATGTATTCCCCCCACTTTAAAGGAATTGCTACACACCGGTCTATGAGAAATTTCTTTAAATTAGCAAGGGAAAAACACAAAAAGAAAACAAGACATGAGAGCCAACATGGAAAGCCCCTATGCCAAGTCATATGTTTTCAAGTAAGTTTTCATCATGTAAATGAAAAAGAAAACTAAAGAAAGGAGGGTTTCCCCATAGAAAGGAACACACCAAACACATAAGGGATCTATTGATTTTGGGTTAGTATGTTTGTTGTTGTAATTTTTTTATTAAAGAGCTCAGAATTGTCATCATTCCCCCAAAACACATAGAACTAGAATAATGACACAAAGAGAGCAAAAAGAAAAGAAAGTTTGTTTTGAGTCAACATGGAAGAGACATTACAGTCTCAATGCTTTGCATTGTCCCAAAAAGGAAAAAAAAAAAGTGAAAATAAAATGAAAAAGAAAAAGAAAAGGAAAAGAAAACAAGACATGAGAGCCAACATGGAAAGCCCCTATGCCAAGTCATATGTTTTCAAGTAAGTTTTCATCATGTAAATGAAAAATAAAACTAAAGAAAGGAGGGTTTCCCCACAGAAAGGAACACACCAAACACATAAGGGATCTATTGATTTTGGGTTAGTATGTTTGTTGTTGTAATTTTTTTATTAAAGAGCTCAGAATTGTCATCATTCCCCCAAAACACATAGAACTAGAATAATGACACAAAGAGAGCAAAAAGAAAAGAAAGTTTGTTTTGAGTCAACATGGAAGAGACATTACAGTCTCAATGCTTTGCATTGTCCCAAAAAGGAAAAAAAAAGTGAAAATAAAATGAAAAAGAAAAAGAAAAGGAAAAGATTTTGTGTCAACATGAAGGATAGATTTCGGTCTCAATTCCTTGCATCATCCCCAAAAGGAAAAACACAACAAAAGATAAAGTAAAAAGGAAAAAGGGACCAATTGGGTCAACATGGAGGAGACATAGGGTGCCTCAATGATTTGTGTCATCCCCAAAAGGAAAACACAAAAAAAAGCAAAAAAGAAAGGGGAAAAGTATAGCATGGGTATGTGTAGGATTATCATGGAAAAACAAGCCCTTAAATGGCGAAAAATTCAGAAAAAATAGAGTTAGACAAATTGACATAAAAATTTGAACAAAAATATGTAAGAATATAATATGTAGAAAATTGAATGTAGTTTCTAAACTACTAGGTTTATTTTTATTTTTTAAATTATTTGGTGAAATTTTGAAATTCCAATGCAGTAGTACTTAAATTTAAGGGAAAAAATAAGAAGTAGGAGTTTGTTTAACCACCCTAACCACAATAAAATGATAATATTTTTTTATAATATTTTAGATATAAGTAGAGGACTCATGTTCCAATGTGATGCATATTTTTATAATTTTTTCCCAAGTAAATAATTAATTATGATTTTTTTCTTACAACCTTTAAAAAATATAAAACTCGTATGTTTGACCACCTTAACTTGGTCAAAATTTCATGAAATTCATTTTTTTTAATCCTATAATATGCAAAGCATAGAATGTGACACATGTTTTAGATTAAAAAAATGGTGATATTTTTTGAAAGTTATATATGTTTTTCAATCAGCCTATCAATCAGGACTTTAGTTGTAATCCAAATAGAAAATGAATAATAATTATTTATTAAATTCAAAGTAAAGCATAATTTATATTGGTGGAAAGGTGAGAATCTCCTTTAAAAACCATTTTTTGTTTCATCAATTTTGGGTAAAAGAAAAGTCATCAACCACATACCCTACACATACCCATCATATCGTCACTTTTTGGCCCATCATGATCCTACACATACCCACATATAGAAGAATAGAGGTACAAATAGAGGAAGTGCACAAAGAGAGGAGAACATCAGATACACATTACACGTGAACATGATACACACATACACGAAAATATAAAAGGCTAGCAATGTAAATGTAAGTCGACCATTAGCTGAGTTATTGGCTTCTCAATCTCAAGTAATGTAAGCGAAAGAGGAATAAAACATGGAAAAGGATCATGCAATAGTAAGAATAGAAAATTCTATAACTATGGCATGATGAGGGGATTGGGTTTAAGGAATTATGGTATGATAGGATAGCATTTTGTATCAATGAAGTGATACTTGTTTAGTATGTCCTTCAATGTCCAACATTCATTAGTTTGGTGTCCAAGAATATGATGATATTTGCAAAATTGTATGTTAGAATGTTTAGGATGGATGACCAACATATTCATAGGTGGTAATAAAATGAGACCTCTATTTATCAACATATGGAGTCTCCTTTCACATTCAAGAGGTGGATAGAGAGGAAACTTTAATTTTTTCGATTTGTAAGGTTGTTTTCATTTACTAGATTCTCCTTTTACATGGATTGTAGGAGGAAGAGGACCCATGGGGATCTTAGCATCATAGTCATTGGAATCATGTATAGGTTGTTCACATGGGAGAACATTCAAATCAGAAGGGGAATCAAAGATCGTTGTGCCATCATCTCTAAGTTTCCATTATTCAAAAGGAGACTTATTGTCATGAGGAGGATCTTGATATCCTAAACCTATTGTGTTTTCTTCTATTGGTTTTTGTTCTAGAAGGTTGTGAATGCTATGCTCATTTGTTGTCTCACAACCTTGTTTATTTAAGATAGTAGAGCATATGCCATATGTTTCTTCAAGGTTGATTGTTGTGTTTGTAACTTTATGGTCATAAAATGGTTGAGAAGTTGGTTGAGTAGAGGAGCTAGGTCCACCTATTGGAGGGAACCTAGGTCCTACACTTGTTTCAAGATGTAGGTATCCAAACATGTTAGGAGGTGAAATAGTAGGAAGATCTTGTGACTTAATTGATGGGTAAAAGGATGCATTGGATTCAAGGTTGTCAAGGCATTCATTTAAGAACTTGTTCATGCTATCATCATCTTATCCAATGATTTCTACATCACATGGAGGGAAATCATGAGGAGTTGAAGGAGCATGAGGAAGCTCAAGGTCATTAGGATCACAACTAAAGGCACAATTGGACATGTCTACTAAGGATTTCAATGAACTCCAAAACTTGTTAAAAGAAAAAGCCATGATGGCAATGTGTAAAAGTAAACTAAGATGCAAGAAATAAGATAAAACAAAAAATATGGAACGTATAACAGAAAGTAACTACAGAAAAATGTAATGCATAAAATACCCTGAAAAATGTCTGAAAATGTAGTTCAAAATGTGTAGGTGGACTAATTCACCTAGGGTAGTGAATGATTCCAGGTATGAGAATTTTTTGTGTTTTTCTAAAAATTTAAAGTGATTTTAATTCTTTTCAGATGCAGAATGAGGATGCAAATGTAGATTTTTCAATTTTTTAATGATTGAATATGTAAAAATGAAGTCTATATGAATGTTTCACTAATGCAATTTGACAAACCCTAGGATGCAAAAACAAAAAAAACTTAATTCAATGTTGATGCAAAGGAAATCTAGGATGCAAGATGCAATTAAAATAAGGAAGATAAAGTGTTCAATATGCAGGTTAACCAAAATGAACCAAAGATTTGGTGGTGTCTATGCGCTTCTCTTGCACTCTTAGGATCTTTCACCTAAAAGGAGAGAGATAGAACCCCAAAATTGAAAGTGTTTCACTCAAAATAAGGTATGAAAGATGGAATTGAGACTAACTGCAATGATCTAAATGCAGCTAAGTGATGAAATAGATTGATTATAAGTGAAAAACTAATGAAATATGCAATGTTTGAAAACACACTAAGGTATGCAAGAATGAACTAAAAGAGTAAACAAATGCAAAAAAAACTAAATGAGGTCTAACAGACTGCACCTGGGAGTTGATTTTTGAATCTAGAAAGCTCTGAAAACTAGCAGAAATCACTGTAAATTACCAGTGGGACTCATTCGCCACTGATGGCGAATCAATCCTACTATTGGAAAAAACACCTAAAACTGCTTTCTGACTATTGGGAACTGGATTTTGACAAAATCATCTTTTCCAACATATAGGTGGGACTCATTTTCCACTAATGGAGAATTATTCCTCCCCCAAAAATCTACAAATTCAAGAGTCAATCCTGTAGCTCCAAATCTGCACTTGTTTTCTTATCGGGTTGATAGAGTCAAATTTGAAGAAAATGGATTGTAGGTTGTCTCCAACCTTGAAATATGGTTTAGTTGACTTGAAATACATTGTTGATTTTTTCTCTACTTTTCAACACCTAATTTCTTGAAAAATCTACATACAAAACTCTTCAAACACACATGCAAAAGGGGAAAATGGTTAAGAGTTAGAGTATAGGGATTTGCTTTGGTCAAATCCCACTTTGGTAATCAAACCCTTAATAAAGAAATGAAATGAAATGAACAAGAAATGATGAATAATCAACATGCAAATGTCCTAAACTCACCAACACCTTGTTGAAGAAATCTGATGATATATCAATGGTTGCTCCATGATGCTTGATTATTGCTTGATTAAATGGTGTTATGATGCTTCAATGCTTAATGAGATGATTGAATGCTTGAATGGATTAGTGAATTAGGATGAGTGAATTAGGTGTAAAATGGATGGAAAAAACTTATTTATACAATTATTCCCTAATAACCCAATAATACCTCATCACAAGCGGACATAAGGTCTTTTTGAATAAAAATCCAAAAGAAAATTTGAATTACTTTGAATTTAGAGCCAAGAGGGACTCATTCGACACCCATGGAAAATGGGTCCCACTCTAGGCTTGTAAGTGAGTGTATGGAATTAAGTTGCATTTAATGTTGTTTGTCAGGTTTACATTAAAAAATACACTGAATTAAGGCTTATGAGTGTATAAAGGGGCCAAATAAAGCATAAGAGGTGTAAATAGTCATAACAAGCCTAGAAAAGCTTGAAAGCTTGTTACAAGACTTTACAACACTTTAAAATAGGACTTGACATGGGATAAAAATGTGATTTTTAAGTGAATTGTAATAAGAGTCTATAAAAGTGTAGAAATGTGTTACAACACTTCACAACACCTTCACAAGATGTCGTAATTTGAATATTTAGGACCTAATGTGAATGCAGAAGTTATATTAAAATATTAAATCAAAGAAAAATAGACCAAGCATCATGAGAGAAATACCTAAAAGACCATGAAAATTTCTAAGATCCATTTTTGTATGGTACACACATAGATACGATGCATCAAGGCATTAATAACCAGGAGAACGTTGTATCTAGTGTAATGGAATTTGAATCAACAAATAGATAGGATAGTTCTTGATCACATCTTGACATACAAAAACGTCATTGGGATGAAAATTAAAAACTTAGAATATATTGGACCAAATCATACAAAATAGTCAACATACCCTAAATGACCTCCCTACACACAACTAAGCAAGTATGCACCAATATTATTTTACAAGAGTATCCATAAGCATAACAAATGAAAGATAATGATCGATGCCCCCATTCCTTTCTCTCTAAATCATTCTGACAAACATCATCGAAAGGTCCTGGGAATGGGTTATTAATATAAACCATAAGAAAAGATCAAAGAAAAACAATCAATGTTATCTATATCTCTTGCCTAGTTTAAGTTTAGCTGAGGTGATATCTGATACTAATGCCCACCGTAGGAAGGATACATCCTAGGACATATTGATCAAAGGTTTTTTGATGTTAGGATGATGATGCTAAGATGAGCCATTGATATAAACTTCATGACACATTTACCTATGATCTAGACTTTAGATTTTGATGATTAGGTTCCCACTTTACGACTTGCTATACTTCTTTTTCTAGTTGTTTTACCAAAGGTTGAAGATGAAAATTGATTTATTATGAATGAAGGCTTATTTAGGGTTAAAGCAAGATTAGATGGATGGGTTTGGATTTTCTGGAATATTTTAATACTTTTGGTATTTTGAAAATGTTTCAGGCTATTTTTGGTCTTTTTGAAAGTTTATGCAAATGTTTAGGATTTTTCAGATTATATGAGGTTGTTTAGGGTTTTTCTAAATGTTTTCTATTGTTTTTTGATTTCCAAATTTCAAATTTTTTTTGTATTTTCTGGTTTTTTGAATGATTTGGTAATTTTTCTATATTTGGATGTTTTTGGATTTTTTGAGAATTTTACAAATATTTAGGGGTTTTCTAAGAGTTTTCTGAGTTCTTACCAAGAACCTAACATATAGACCTATCCTAGGGGCCTCAGGGGCTGATCAAAGATAAGCCTTGTCTATGTTATACACGTAGAGACCATGTAGTTTGAATGACTCGACCTATTAACAAGATGAAGATATGAATAGGTGATGGAAAAGTTGGATTACTATGATGGACTTCTAAAGGACTGACATAGGGTAACTCAGGGGTACATCAATGATGACCTTCCCTATGTTCAAGCTTAGACACAATGTAGTTTGACAAGGGTACCACTTTTTGGATTTTTGATGTTTTGACCCTTTTAGGGATTTTGAAGTGTTTTGGATGTTTTGGATTTTTACTTTACAATTTTATGAATGTTTTTGGGTTTTAGCTATAAAGGATTTTGTGATTTTTTTTGGAATTTTGAGATAAGATTTTATGAATGTTTTTGGATTTTTAGGATAAGAGTTGCTATGACCCAAAGATATACAAGAACCTGATTATGATCCATAACCAATTTCCCTTAGTGTGACATGTTAGACTACTTTGATATAGGCAATACAAATTGACCTTTGGAATATGCCAAGTAGTACTAAAGGGATTGCAATACCTCACAATGTCAAGCTATGATAAGGATGATGATAGGCAATGGATGAATGGTGGTGCAAAGAATGGTAAGACCAAAAGAGCCAAAGAATAGATGGAGGTGTTTTATTTATGCAAGGAGACTATTTTCTAGGTTTTCACCATGGTACTTGCCCAAAGTTCCACCAAAGTGGTTTTCACTGGAGAACAATTATTTTTCTTTACTTTTTCAATCCTTTTTCTTTTTTTTTTGGATTTTGATCACCTTTTGATTTTTTTGTATTTTTTGATTTATACCCTTAAAGACTAGGCATAAAAAATTTTGCGATGCAAACTATTAGTGGGCTCCTGCAAGAGCTCACCTTTAGGTGTTGATATTTGGTATGCTCCTGATCCATAGCTTGATATGATGATGAAGGGATCCAACCAATTAGGATAAAACTTCCCTTTGTTGTCTTGATTTGGAAGGTTTTTCTAATTCTACTTTAAGACTAGATCCCTTACCTAGAATGACCGACATTTGATTCTCTTGTTATAGCTCCATTTCAATAAGTTTTGATATACTTGCAAATTATTGAGGGTGTCATGATGATGCTCATCCAGGAATTCTAGCTCATTCAGTCAAGACACTTTGTATTCTTCCTTAGTTATCAGGCTTTGTAGTGACACTTGCAATGATGGGAGCTCAACCTCAATAGGAGAGATGGCTTCTGATCCATAGACTAGGCAGAAAGGGGTTGCACATGTAGGCATGCAGATACTGGTTTGATAGGCCCAAAGATGGGATTTAGTTGTAGATGCTAGTCATGACTAGTTTCATTCACTATTTTATTTAGGATTTTCAAGATATATTTTTTTGTAGCTTTTCCTTGACTGTTTCCTTAGGGATAGTATGGGGTAGAGAATTGGTGTTTGATATTGAATCATTGGCACAACTCTTTCACATCCTAATTTTTAAAAGGGGTTTCATTATCTTAGATGAGGGTTTGTGGAACACCATAATGGAAGATTAGGTAGTTCAAGATAAATTTGGCTATTTGCTTCCCCATTATGTAGTTCATAGGAATTGCTTGAACCCACTTAGTAAAATAATTAGTGGCAATTATGATAGACTTGTTGGTGTTGGATGAAGTCAGAGTGATTTTTCCTATGAGGTTAACTCCCCATTATGAAAAAGGCCATGGTGTGATCATGGGTTACAACTCTTGAGCTAGGGCATGAATCAAATCTCCATGCTATTGACATTGGAAACACTTCTATACATAATGATGGGCTTCCTTTTCCATGGTTGAAAAATAGTACCATGTCCTCAACAATTTCTTATCTAATTTCATACCACTAGAATGGGACCCACATATTCCATCGTGTACTTCTATTGAAGAATTTAAGGCTTCTTCTGGGTTAAGACATCATAGTAATGTATCTTCGATGCTTCCAAAGTAAAGGGTATCACCTAGGATCACAAATTGGGATGCCTTTTTAACAAAGGTCTTTTAAGGTTTGAGGTGATATCGGATGGGACTATTCCTTTGCTTAGGTAGGTAAAGATGTCATGGTGTTAAGAGGATCTAGGACCAACAATGACACACATGAATTCTAATTTAGGGATTTCAAAATTTGGTACAAGAAGTTTTTCTACTAAGAATTCACATTAGACAATGTTTTTTAGCATGTCTAGTAGTGATCCAATCATTTCCATAACATCTACTACTTTGTTATTTATGTGAGGAATCTACTTAAAATTTATTTTTATAAAAAGTTCTTTGAGATTCTCCACCATCTTTTTGTAAAGATGAGCTTGTCATCTTTTTTTTATATTGATCATTGACTTGTTTGATAACTACTTGAGAGTCTCCATAGAATTTCATCTCTTGTATCTTCCACTGAACCGCTATGCTTAGACCTATGATTAGGGCTTCATACACAACAATGTTGTTAGTATAAGGGAATGATAGTCAGTAGGAATTTGTAATGCAATCACCTTGAGGGCTGATGAAGAGAATGCCTACTATGGATCCATGTTGAGTGAATGATCCATCAAAATGCATCTTCCACTAAGCTATGAGATTGATAAGGAACATTGATTCATTAGGGAACTTAGATATCAGAGGGTTCTCAACATAGATAGGTACGCCTTATACTAGTTGGTTTGTAATCACTTATTCTTTGATTGTGTTTCACTCTACATACTCTATGTCAAACTTTGTTATGAGCATTACCCATTTAGCCATTCATACTGTGAGAGTTGCTTTGGATAACAAGTATTTGAGTGGATCAATCTTTGCAATGAGTTTGATTTGATGTGACATGTAGTGTCTAAAATTTTGTGAAGCAAAAAAAAATACTAGGCATTCCTTCTAAATAGGTGAATCATTCATCTCATAGCCCACTAAGGTTCTACTAATATAGGAGATGGCCCTTTCCTTTCCATTTTCATCATGTTGTGGTAGAAGAGCTCCTAGTGCTGCTAGTGTTGTTGAGATATACAAGATCAACGACTTGTTCAGTATTGGTGGCATGAGCACTAGAGGTGTCAATAGGTAATATTTGATCTCCTAGAAAGCTTTATCACACTTTTCATCCCACTTTTAGATTATCCCTTTATAGAGAAGATGTGAAAAGGGGTGGATTTTATCTAATAGTTGTGCTATGACCCTTCTGATGGACTATAATCTACCTTGTAACCGTCTCATCTACTTTAGTTTTTTATGGTGGTTCCATGTCTAAGATGGATTTTACCTTTGCTAGAATAATTTATATCCCTCTTTGTGAAACAATAAATCCAAGGAGTTTCCTTGATGTGACCCCAAAGACACTTTTTTGGATTTAGCCTTACTTTTTATTCTTCAAGTATATCCTAAGACTTGTATGTGTCGACTTCCTTTCTTTGGTTTTTCCAAAATATCATCCATATAATCCTCAATTTTTTTTTGGATCATGTCATGGAAGATGAGTTTCATTTCCCTTTGACAAGTTACTCCTACATTCTTTAACCCAAATGGCATCACATTCCAGCAATAGGTTCCCCACACATAAGTGAATTTTATTTTATGTTGATCCTTCTTGGCAATTATGATCTGATTATAACCTAAAAATCCATCCATGGGTGATAGAATTCCATGCCCTACTATTAAGTCTACAATGAGATCAATCTTAGGAAGAGGGAAATCATCCTTCGGACATGCCTTGTTTAGTCCTCTAAAATTAGTGCAGATTCTGATGCCCTAGTGGGTTTTAAAACTGGTACCAAGTTTGAAACCCACTCAAGATAATCTATCGGTCAGATGAATCCAACATCAAGAAGCTTTTGCAACTCCAAATTAACCAATAGTTCTATCTAAGGGTGCATCTTCCTTAATTTCTAAGTGACTACATTGGATTTATGATAAACTACTAAGTGGTCCAAAACCACTTCTAGGTGAAGGCCTAGCATATTTGTGGATGACCATGAAAAATTAGCTCTTCACTCTGAGAAATATTGCAAGATTCTTCTCGTCTTCATCTAACAATGAGTCGACATAGAAAGTGATTTTAGGTGCTTCTTCTATTCCCACATTGACTGGAGTGGCCTTTTTTGCTAGTACCACTGACTTCTTTAGATGAATTTCACTAAGGAAGAGTTTGAATCCCTCATCCTTGGGTGCCTCAAAGAGGTTTTCACTGTGTGATGCATCCCTTTTTTTTTACTTTTTTAGGATCGGTAAATGCCACAGTGTGGTTTTCACTTAAACATCTACATGCTAGTTGCATTTCGTTTATTTTATGATTGAGGGATTCAATCATCTCTCCATAATATGCCTCTATATCTAGCTCTATATCAAACCTTGCTTTATGATTTGTCCATAGTATGTTATCACAAAGTCTCATGAATTCTGAGATCACTTCATCATTTTTGAATAAATCTAGAATTGGTGGTCCTTGTTGGTGCATGTTGATGAGTTGTGGGTAGACTAGGGATATTTTAGTTGGTCAGTTGGTTTGAACAAAGGATATTGTGAAGAGGGAGTTGTTTTGAAATAGATAGCAACACCCAAGGAGAAGTCATATAAGGTCATATCACATGATGTAGGTGACCAAGAGGAAGCCTCAACTTGCTTAGTGGAAATAACTTTTCCAATAAGTATGACCTTGTTAGTAGTACAACCTAGGCCAAGGTCTTTTAGTCATTTCTCTGGAATGATGGGTTCTAGTAAACCATTATCATTTTTTCCTATTTTCTTGTTCTTGTTAAATGCCATGCTTTACATTAGCTGCAAACCTTTGTTATTATCTTCCATGGGAAGGAAAAGTATAGGTCATTCATCTTGATAGAGGAGTTTGAATATATCTTCCTCATTGACATCTTCTTGATTCAAATCACCCCACTTGGTGAAGGTAGTGGCTGTCATTTAGATAGTCTTAGGATCATTGCTATGGGATGTAGGTTTCCCATGATATTGAGAAGAAGGATGTAGCTCCCCTAAGAAAAATGTGTTTTTCATTAGCTTGTACTTCCCACAACCATCATCTTGAATTATCGCTTTAATATCAGGTATGTTATATATAATGAGTGCCTTCGTTTCAGAAGTAGATGCAAGGGATGATGGGTCAACAAATGAGGTGGAGGGTGTAGGTCCTTCATAATTTTTAGGTATTTTGGTGATTCTATAGAACTTGGATTCAAGAATTTTGCAGTAGTAAAATGGCTCAGGATCTCCATGGATAGTAATCTCTCCTCCCTCGAAAGGAAACTTTACACATTAATGATAGGTTGAGGCTACAACTTTTAGGGCATGAATCTAGGATCAACCAAACAAGATGTTATAAGGAATATCAAGGTCCAATACTTGACATGTAGTTTCTTCAATGAGTGGGTCTACTTGGATGGGGAGTACAATGATGCCTTGTGATACCCATTCTTGGTCGTCATATGCCCTGATGGTGATACTCTTTGTCTTCTCAATAGCAGGTTATGAATAGCCTAGAATTTTGATTAGCTAAAGGGAGAAAATGTTCAATCTATCCCCTCCATCTACTAAGACTCTTTTGGCCTTGTTCTTATGAATGATAGCCTCAAGGTGTAAAACACAGTTAAAATAAGATGGTTGTGATGGTATACCTTGCTCAGAAAAGGTGAGAAGATGGCTAGCAATATGGTCTACATAGCTTGAAACTGATCAACAACAATATCCTCATGAATAGATGATTTTGATATAGCTTTCTCAAGGATTTCCCTATGTGAAGGTTATATTCTCAATAGTTCTAGGATTGATATCTATGTGGGGGTCTTCTTGAACTTTTCTAAGAGATTGTACTTGTTGGTACGTGTTGTTGGCGGAGTAGGTTGTTCCCTAGACAGGGATGGAACTCCTTGGATGGTGACCTTACCACATCATGTGTTGACTCCACATTCTTCACTATTCCCTTTGATGGTGAAAAAAGTGGTAATAGTATCATACAAAGCAACTACGTTGGAATAGGAATGTTGCACGTTCATATAATATTTATCTTTCCGAGTGTTGTTTTCTTTGTTATGCTCTGGCATAGGGTTCTTTAATATGTTAAGATCTTGATTCCTAGTTGGTACCTCAACAGATATGGTATCATTTTCTATGAGGTCTTGGATGATGTTTTTGAGCCTCATGCAGTTTGTTGTTTTGTGTCCTTTGATCTTATGAAAATCACAAAGGTCCTTCTCATTATACTAGGATGGTTTCTCTTAAGGTTCTTGGTAATTTTTAAAGTTTGGAAGTGTTATTAGATTTAACTCTACCAAATTTTTCATGATAGTCTTGATGGGTTATGATAGATGTGTGTACTTGCATTTAGGATTGTTGTTTCTGCTAGGGGTTCAGCTTTGTATTTTGGTATTACTGATCTGATTCTTCTACTGGGGTGTTGTATGTTGCATAGTTGGGTGGATGTGAGCAACTTGATTTTTGTTTGGTCTAGGAGCACTTAGGATTACCTTCGCATCTACCATGCCATCACTTTTTACATTCTTTTTCTTAGTCCAAACATGAGGTTTTTCATTTGAACTTGTTGATGGTAAGTTGTCTTTGTAAGCTTGAGTGTTTCCCTATGATATTAGATCTCTCTCGATGTTAAGGGATCTAGGTACAAGGTTGTCGTGTGATACAATGCACTACATTTTCAAGTGCAAAGAAAGATTTGGATCTAGATTGGCTATGATGATTCCCACTTGTTCATCGGGAAGAGGCCACTTTCTTTTACTAACTTTTTATCCCCACCATTGTAAGAAATTAGGAAAATTTCTCCCTTGGTTTTTTCTAAGAGTGTATAATTCTTCTAGACTAATGTCTATGTCTAGATTGAAGGAGAAGTGATAGATCAATTTTTCAGTAATTTCTTGAGAGGTTTTGATACTAGGAGGCAGATGAGAAAACCAATCAATAGTAGGAACTATTAAAATTTGAGGGAAAAGGTGCATTAGATAAAATCATTGTAAGCTACCTCCATGTAAATGCAATTAACTTCTTTGATATGGTCCACAATACTTCCTCTCCCTTTATATTTCTCAAATTTGGGGATTTTAAATATAGGAGGGAATCGTAGCATTGTTATGTTTCAGTCAAATGGATAAGGACATAAGTTCTATGTATGGGGTTTCTTTGGTTTTCCCATGCAAAGGTCTTGCATTTATTGTGAGAGTGCTTTAAATTATGATGCTATATCATCTTGAGGTTTGGGTGGAGGAACATATGGTGGGATGACAAATGAGTTGTATGGGGTGTATGGTGGTGTAAGATTTGGTGAAGGTGATTGGGGTATCAATGTATATGTTCCTAGTGCATTTGGATTGACGATGTTTGATTGAGGATAATAGGAACCTTGTTGTTGTTGTTGGGCATACTGTTGAGCTAGTAAAGCTTTTCATTGAGCTTGTTGTTGTTGTTGTGCCACTAAGGCTTGTTGTTGGGCTTGCTATTGTTGTGCTAATAAAGCTACTTATTGTGCTTTATGTTGTTGTTATGCTACTTGTTGTGTTGCTAAGGCTGCTTGTTATGCTGCTAAGGAAACTTGTTGTTGTTGCTACTACTATTATGCTAAGACTACTTGTTTTGATATTAAGATAGATTGTTGTTGTGCTACTAGGGCTTAATGATAAGCTTGTTGTGATTCTTGTTTTTGTTGTTATTATTGTTGTTGTACTGCTAGGGCTTGGTGATAGGCTTGTTGTGCTTTCTATAAAGCTAAGGCATGCACTTGTAATGTGGGATTAGGTGGTTGTTGAGACATCTATGGTGGATTATGGATATTGATGTTTTTAGTGGGTAATGGATTACTGATGAGAGGTGGAGGGTTCCCTTGATTTAACATTCCTTGTAAGGATGAAGATGGAGGAATGTATGTTTTAGGTCCTGATTGATTTGGTATGACAAAGGGAATTTTCAGAGAGGATGAAGATGATGTCATTAAATTTTGTGATCAAAATGAGACACTAGGACATTGAGTCCATTGATTAAAAATATTTCCTTGTCCCATGTCTTGAGGATTTCCTTGTACCAAAGATGTAAACAAAGGATTCATGATCAAGGTACTTCCTAGGTTGACAGAACTTGTAACCAAGGGATTGATTTGAGGTGGATTGATGATGGATGGTGTGTATGTGTTTTGAAAAACCAATGGTGTGGATGGACCCATTAGAGGATTAGGTAAGGATGTCCATGTTTTCTTTCATGGTTGATTTTGTGGTATGGTATTGATATATTCCCTTGTGCTGATAGGGAGGTTGGATGAAACAATCATTGTTTCATGCTCTAGGTCTTGCTTGGAAGACTCCTAGGGTGTGTTCACTCCACCACTTGAAACCTATAAGACCTCTCCTTCTTAGGGTCCCCTGATTTCTCCTTGCCAACCCAACTATCAACTCAGATTCTTCCTACCAAGTCAAACCTTGGTGCAAACTTGCAACTCTATCTTTAGCCCTTAATCCACCCTAAAGGCTACAAACCTCCAGTTTAAAGAATTAAACTTTGCAGGGGTATGGATGTGTTTCTAATGATTGTAATCCATCCTAGTATGGTTCTTGAGAGTCCACCTGACTCCATTCCTTGGATGCTTCCACCAAACCCTCATTTAGGTTTTTAAAGGCTACTAGCCCTAGGAGCCTCAATTAGGCCTCCTTCTCTGAGAAATCAGGTTTGTTTCCAAATCTTTCCCAAGTACATCCCAATATTTTATTGGGATTCTTGGTTCATGTTCCCACCTCTCAAATATTTTTGAGGTCTTAGGTCTCAACTGTCCGTACAAAGCCCTAACTTGAAAATGAACCAAAACTAGGTCTTTTAAACTCTTTTCTAGCTGCTTCCAAATTGTTAAGCATTTCTCACACCAAATAGATTGATGGAGATTCCTCCTGATCACCAGGTCTTGGAAAGACTCACACTTTCCTTCTCCAAAAGGAAATTTATCAAGAATTTGTCACCCCTACAAGTTATGTGCTCTGCACTTAAGTCTTCCTAGTCGGGCACTTCCCTGGCTCGCCTAGGGCAAGACTTTTCCAATGGCTCCTGAACTCACACAAACCCTAAATCCTACCATATATACATACATGGATTCTAGTCACTATTACCAAAGGGTCGTAGAATTTGTACCGTGGGAAAGTGAACTAATACTCCATTTTCTCAAAAATGTCTTGTTCAGACCAGCAATAGGATGAAATCAAAACTATTTACAAACAGTGATTGAAATTGAACAAAGAAGCTAATTAATATCACACAATGCTTGGAAAACTACCACACTACATTCTACCCAAGTTACAGTGCTAAGATTAATACATTAAAGGTCACTACAAAGCAAAAATCAGAAAATTCACTCTAAAACACACTGTCTTTTATTGAATTCAAAAACACAAATCAAAGTAAAATGCTTCCAACCCTGCTCTTAGGTCGATGCACACCCTACATAGGTCAAAAAAAGTATTTATGCCTCCCCTTGGTCAGACATATCAGTTACATTGTGGCAAAGTTGCAAATGCAACATTTTGCAACTTTTGCCAATTTCTAGTAAACCAAGAAAAATGAGTTTCTAAACTCATCCACCCTTCCTCAATTTCTATCCTAGAGATAAAAAATATCCCTACGCTATCTCCTCTACTCAATGGTCAACATGACCTTCATGATAACACATCAAAAACAAAAATTCATCCTAGATTTCCTAATTGCCTAATGTAACTGCCTGGTGTTTTCTAGGTGCTCCTGCACCATTCTCCCCCTCTCTACACAAACACTATGGAATGTGAGGAGAGATTAGTGACACATCAATGCCCTATTTCTTAAACTGAGCTTCATCCACCCATGTAGCCTCAGAATCTGGTTTATTCTTCCATTTGATGAGATGTTCCATGTACTCCTTAGACCGGGTAGACTTCTTCACTCTTGATTCCAAGATCTTCTCTGCTTGTAGCTTATCTTGAGTAGGTAAGGCTATGTTTCTCACATCCTTGAAGATATCCCTGCTATTCTAATCCATGGCCGTGACTATTCCCTTATATCTGATCAGATCAGCTACATTGAACACTGGAGAGATGCCTAAATCTGTAGGTAATTCCACCTTGTAGGCATTCTTCCCATATTTGGCTAATACCTTACATGGTCCCACTCTTTTCATCTGCAATTTGGTTGACATCCCCTTTTGCAACCTAGACTTGTTGAGGTGGACCATAACATAATCTCCTACTGCAAATTGTAGATCCTTTCTAGATAAATCCACCTTCTCTTTCAACTTTTGAGTAGCCTCGGTGACTGTCTTCTTCACTTGCTCCAAATTCTCCTTCATGGTCTTAGAGAAATCCTCTACATGTCCACTCCTATGCTCCATAGCTCCTAGATCTCTAAGTTCACACACACCTCTTGGGTGCATTCCATAAACTATTTCAGAAGGACTCTTCCTTGTAGTCCTATTCACACTGTCATTGTATGCATACTCAGCCTGTGATATGACCAAGTCCCATGTTTGTCCATACTCTTTGGTTAGGCATCTTAGAAGGTTACCTAACACCCTATTAACCACCTCTATTTTCCCATCAGTTTGAGGATGGTAATCTTATCCAAAAGACAGGTTGGTACCTAATCTGTTCCATAAAGTCTTCCAAAAATGACTCATGAACTTCACATCCCTGTCCGATACAATGCTCAAAGGAAATCCATGGATCCTTACAATTTCCTTGAAGAAAAGGTGAGCAAAGTAGCTAGCATCATGTGTGGTCTTGCAAGGGATAAAGTGACTCATCTTGCTGAATCTATCTACCACCACATAGACACTATCAAACCCTGTCTTAGTCTTAGGGAGTCGTACAACAAAATCCATGCTAACACACTCCCATGGTCTATTGGGAATAGGTAGAGGTTGATACAAACCTGCATTACTAGCTCCCCCTTTGGCTTTCATACAAACTACACACTGCTCCACATACCTTATGACATCCCTTGGCAACTTGGGCCAATAGTAGAACCTTTGCACTAGTTCCATTATCTTGTTGATGCCAAAATGACCACTAAGAATACCATTGTGCTTCTCCTGGATAAGATTCTCTCTCATTGATCCTCTTGGAACACACAACTGATTTCCCTTGAATAAAAATCCACTTTGCAATGTATACTCTGAGTATTGACCATGAAAATGATTCTCAAAGTCAGAACATATATTGTATGCTTTTGAGAAGTCTTCATCTTCACCATAGAGATCCTTGAAATTGTCTATTCCAATGCTCTTTATCTGTATTTCTTGCACTATCAGCAATCTTCTACTTAGTGCATCTGCCACCTTGTTCAACTGTCCCTTCTTGTGCTTGATGGTGAAAGTGAAAGCTTAAAGATACTCCATCCACTTCAAATGTCTATTGCTCAATTTCTCTTGAGTATTGATGTAGCTAAGTGCTTGATTTTCAGTAAACACTACAAACTCTTTAGGTAGGAGATAATGCCTCCACTTCCTAAGTGACTGCACTAGAGAATAAAGTTCTAGTTCAATGGTAGAATACTTTTTCTTAGCTTCATTGAGCTTTTCACTACAGAAAGCTATAGGCCTGGCTTCCTTGCTTAGCACTCCTATTTCAATTCCACTAGCATCGCATTCCACAGTAAACAACTTGTAAAATTTTTTTTAATAAAAGAATAGGTTGAGTTGCCATTTCTTGTTTTAGTTTCTCAAAACCTTTCTCAGCTTCTTGATTCCATTTAAACTTAGTCTTTAAGCCACCTTTGATTGTATCTAGGACTGGTGCACATATGCCACTAAAGTTTCTTATAAACTTCCTATAAAACTGAGCCAATCCATGAAAACTTCTTACCTCTGTCCCCGTGGTTGGTGTAGGCTAGTTTAGGATAGCTTCCACCTTGCTTGGATCCATTTTCAATGATCCTTGGGATACTACAAACCCCAAATGCACAAGCTCCTGTTTGAAGAACTCACACTTTTCTAGGTTGATGGTGAACTTCTCCTCATGCAACCTTTTAAGTACCATCTCCACAAGTTTTAGATGTTCTTCTGCTATCTTGCTAAAGATGAGTATATCATCAAGATATACCACCACAAATATCCCTATAAAGTCTTTGAGCACTTCATTCATGAGCCTCATGAATGTGCTAGGGGAATTAGAGAGGCCAAATGGCATAACTCTCCACTCATACAACCCATTAGTTGTCTTAAAGGTTGTCTTCCACTCATCTCCATCCTTGATTATGATCTGGTGGTATCCACTTTTGAGATCCAACTTGGTGAAATACTGAGCTCCTCGAAGACAATCCATCAAATCTTCTATCCTAGGAATAGGGAACCTATATCTAATTCTGATTCTATTTATAGCCCTAGAATTAGTGCATAACCTCCACTTACCACCTTTCTTGGTTGCTAAGACCATTGGTACTGCACATGGACTGATGCTCTTCCTAATTAGTCCTTGGTCTAACAAATCCTGCACTTGTCTAGCTACTTCTAGGTTCTGATCCGGTGTAAGCTTGTAAGCTACTTTGTTTGGTAATGAATCCCCTGGTATGAAGTCAATTTGATGACTGATGGCTCTCTTTGGAGGTAAGGTTGTTGGTGTTCCAACACTGACTATGTCCTTATACTTCTCAAGCAACTTTGGATTGCTCTGGGTATGAATTTTTTCTTTACTTTGTCTTCTTCCTTTGGTTGCACCATAACCACATATCCTTCACCTCCTTGATGTAGAGTGTTAAGGAACTCCTTGCCACTGCTTAATAAGACACTAGGGGTCTTTGACTGTCCTTCTTCCTCATCTGACAGTGACTGCAACTTGAATGTTTTCCCATCCTTCTTGAATGAGATAGTGTTCTCCTTTCCATCATAGATGGCACCTCTGTCATACTACCATGGTCTGCCCAATAGAATATGGCATGCATCCATGGGTAACACATCACAAATCAACTTATCTTTGTACCCTCCAATGGAGAACTCCACTGTTGTTTTCTCATTGACAAGAACACTCTGTCCTTTGTTCAACCATGTCACCTTGTAGGGATTAGTGTGGAGTATTTTCTCTAATTTCAACTTCCTTACTGCCTCCTCAGAGATGATGTTATCAGTTGAACCTGAATCCACAATAACCTTGCATACTTTCCCAAGTATTTTGCATCTTGCCCTGAATAAGGCTCTCCTTTGCCTTGGCTCTTCTTTGACTGGTTGTTTGATTAGAACCCTACTAAACATCAGGTTATCCCCCATTTCTAATTCAATGTGACTAACCTCTGGTGATTTGGTACTCATGGTGTCCTCTTGTGCATATGCCACTCTCTTCTCAGTATTTGATGAAGATGCTTTCTCCGGGCACCTATAAGCTAGATGTCCTACTTGACCACAGTTATAATACTTCATAGTGGGAAAGTATGAGCTACTTCTACCTGCTCCTCTTCCTCTATTTGAACCTCCTTAAGGTCCTCTACCTCTTCCATAGCCTCCTCTAGAAGTTGTTTCACTTCCATGCTCAGTAAGTTTTGACTCTCCCTAATTTTTTTGTTCAGTCCCTCTACCTTGATATCCACCTCTATGTCCTCTTTGATCTCTACCTTTTCCTCTGCTCTTAGAAGCCTGTTCTTGTTTCCTCTTACTCCTATCTTCAATCTTTATAGCCAATTGATAGCATTGGTGCATTGTTTTGGGACTTAGAAGAGTCATCTCCTCTTGAATGTTCCACTTCAAACCGTTAAGGTATCTAGCCACCTTAAGACTTTCATCCTCAATAACATTAGACCTCATGCAAATTTTTTGAAACTCCTGAGTATAAGAATTCACATCTTGATCTCTTTGTCTCAAGCTCTGTCTTTTCTTGTGCAACTGAATTTCATAATCATCAGGCATGCATGCTTCTCTCACTTTGGCAACCATTCCCTTCCAATTAGAGATAGGTTGCTTGCCTTCCTTTTCCCTCTCTATCTGAATGAACTTCGACCATGTCAAGGCAGAACCTATCAATCTTGATTTGGCCACCTTTACCTTCTATGCTTCAGTGACTCCATCACATTCAAAATGGTTTTCCATTCCCTCTATCCAATCCATGACTAGATCAGCTTCCATTTTCCCACTAAACAGTGGTATGCCTTCAAGTTCTTTTCCACTCAAAGCCTTCAATGCTTTCAAGAAAGGATCTTTCAAAATAGGGTTAGGTTCAGGGATCTTGTCTTCCTCTGCAACCTCTTCTTTCTTTGGTACCCTTCCTTCGACCTGCACATCATTCAATGCTTGCTCAAGTTGGTCTATTCTTTCTCTCAATAGCCTATTGTCTTCCTCCTATCCTTCGACCATCTTGGCCAATTTTGCATTTGTCACCATGATGGTAGAACCACTAGACTCAATCTCAGACATAACAATAGTCAATCCCAAATCTTTTGCTAGCTCTGATACCAATCTGATAGGAAGGTTGGATGAAACAATCACTGTTTCATGATCTAGGTCTTGCTTAGAAGACTCCTAGGATGTGTTCACTCCACCACTTGAAGCCTATAGGACCTCTCCTTATTAGGGCCCCCTGATTTCTCCTTTCCAACCCAACTATCAACTTAGATTCTTCCTACCAAGTCAAATCTTGGTGCAAACTTGCAACTCTATCTTTAGCCCTTAATCCACCCTAAAGGCTACAAACCTCTAGTTTAAAGAATTAAAATTTTCAGGGGTCTGGAGGTGTTTCTAATGATTGTAATACATCCTACAATGGTTCTTGAGATTCCACTTGACTCCATTCCTTGTCCGCTTCCACCAAACCCTCATTTAGATTTTTAAAGGCTACTAGCCCTAGGAGCCCTAATTAGGCCTCCTTCTTCGAGAAATCAGGTTTGTTTCCAAATGTTTCCCAAGTACACCCCAATATTTTCTTGGGATTCTTGGTTCATGTGCCCACCTCTCAAATATTTTTGAGGTCTTAGGTCTCAACTGTCCGTATGAAGCCCTAACTTGAAAATGAACCAAAACTAGGTCTTTTAAACTCTTTTCTGACTGCTTCCAAATTGTTAAGAATTTCTCACACCAAATAGATTGATGGAGCTTCCTCCTGATCACCAGGTCTTGGAAAGAATCACACTTTCCTTCTCCAAAAGTAAATTTATCAAGAATTTGTCACACCTGCAAGTTATGTGCTATGCACTTAAGTCTTCCTAGCTGAGCACTTCCCTAGCTCACTTAGGGCAAGACTTTTCCAATAGATTCTGCACTCACACAAACCCTAAATCCTACCATATGCACATGCATGGACTCTAGTCATTTTTCCCAAAGGGCCGTACAATTTGTACGGTGGGAAAGTGAACTAATACTCCATTTTCTCAAAACTATCTAGTTCAGACCAACAATAGGATGAAATCAAAACTATTTACAAATAGTGATTGAAATTGAATAAAGAAGCTAATTAATGTCACACAATGCTTGGAAAAATACCACACTACATTCTACCCAAGTTACAGTGCTAAGAATAATCCATTAAAGCTCACTACAAAGCAAAAATCAGAAAATTCACTCTAAAACACACTGTCTTTTATTGAATTCAAAAACTCCAATCAAAGTAAAATGCTTCCAACCCTGCTCTCAAGTCGAGGCACACCCTATATAGGTCAAAAAAAATAGTTATTCCTCCTCTTGGTCAGACATATCAGTTACATTGTGGCAAAGTTGCAAAATGTAACATTTTGCAACTTTTGCCAATTTCTTGTAAACCAAGTAAAATGAGTTTCTAAACTCATCCACCCTTCCTCAATTTCTATCCTAGAGATCAAACATATCCCTAAGCTATCTCCTCTACTCAATGTTCAACATGAACTTCATGATAACACATCAAAACCAAAACTTCATCCTAGATTTCCTAATTGCCTAATGTAACTGCCTAGTGTTTTCTAGGTGCTCCTGCACCATGCACACTATTTTGAGATACAGGATCCACACTACTTTGCATGATGGTAGGAACACTGGCTGTACTCATGGGTATGGATGAATATGGATTTCCTCACTATGTTGAAGTCATGGTTAAGTAATGAAGATCAAGAGGTGTGTATATCTATTTAGGATCTTTAGGAACGAGAGGAGCACCAAAGCTAGGTGTCCAAGTGGTTGTGTTAGATGGAGGATTTGTTTCAAGTGTTCCAATAAGTGTGCTATTTTCAAATGAAAGGGCATGAACAAAGTCTTTACCAAGGCTTGTTACAATACTGGGAATGTAGGTATGATTCAGCCGTAATGATGCAATTGTGAAACCTTGTGTTAAATTTTGTACCACAAATGTCTGGGAGATAGAAGCTACATTTTCAAAGGTTTGATGTTCAATAATTTCTTCCCTATTAAGTTCAAATTGGTTGTTTGTGATATATTCTATCTCATATGGTCCTGATGGTGATGAAGGTTGTTGTGATTGTGTAACTTGACTTCTCAGATCAAATTCTAAAGGATTTGGATCACTTGAGGTAAATGTCACTTTGGCTTTCTCCATGATTCTCTTGTGTTGTGATCTAGTCTTTACCATAAATGTTGTATCACCTATGAGAGAGTTTTATAGTTATTTTTTATGTTTGAACTCTCTAGTTGATGCAAATCTAGGTAAAAGGGATGCTCTAAGTCTTTTGGGAGTAATTGCAATCTAGTGGGGGATGAAAAGATCAATGATGTGGAGAGTGATCTTTGCAACCATTTTGGGGACAACACTTTTGACTTACTCTTGATATTTTCTCAACATGTAAATCTTTAGGGTAAAATTGTGAACTTCAAGATGAAATAGTTCAAGGATAATAACCAAATTGTCTAAATGCATGGAAAAGTATGCATTTCTCATAAAAAACAACCAAGTTAGGGGGTTGGTTTGATTTGATGTTTAAGTCACAAAGTGTTGGGGTATTTAAAAATTTTCAAAGAAATGTGAAGTGAGAGGTGGAATTTTATGAAGGGGTGAGTGAGATGTTTGACCCAATGTTGACTTAAAGTGAACCTTTATTTTGAAAAGATCAAGGTAGTGAGAATGATGCTATACCTATAAAAAAATTTCAAATCCTAAAGACCCAATGTTGACTTAGATGAGAGCGTGGGTGGGGATGTTTAGACCTATTCAGATCCTCCTAGCTCAAGAATAAAAGTTTCTTAAAAAATGGCAATGATTGTGATAGAGTATTGAGGCCCACTTCCTACTAAATTATGCACTACGATACCTACATTTGCACTGATAGGATGGATATCTTACCCTATGGACTTTGATTGTGTGATGTATCATTTAAAGGAGTTTGGTATCGTAAAAAGACTAGGATTTTGACTCCAAAAGAATGCATATAATCCTAGAATATTTCTTGAAATGTGTCTATAGAAGTTTGCTACCAACTTGTTTCTATTCTTGTGAAGTGCTAAGAGATGTTTCTTGAGAGATTTTGGAGTGATATTTCTAAGCCTAAAATGAGGACATGTAGATCTTACTTTAGGGATCTTGAATTTATGTGAGATCATGTAGAAACAATTCAAGTTTATGGAAAGAGGAAGATATTTATTGCCACACAGGTGGTGGTAATATGGGTCTTCTAGCCTCAATATCAGCTTGTTCCTTTTCTTCATCTAAAATGGTTTTTGGATTTCTCCACTAGGTATTTGTTTCTTTGGTTTCAAAAGTGAAGCTTCTCAAACTGTTAATAAGATCAGTTTGTTCTCCATTAATGAGTTTAAAGTTTGGCTAAATTATAGCACTTGAAAGATTAGGTTGTTCAACGGGAGAAATTGGACTCCAAATAGTCATGTGGAGTTCATTTGTCAATTTATCTTGCTTAATGAGTTTATTTTACCACAATCACTTGCCTTGATTAAGTTTCGAACTAAATGTTTATGTCCATTTTGTGAGAATCATGAGGTTAAAGCCATATTTTCCTATGTTTTCTTTGGAAAATATGGAGTTTTATATAAGTCAAGATATTTAGAAACTCTAAGGATGAATCTTTAGGAAAATCATCAATATCAAGGCTTTTTCAAGAGGTATCCATATTTAGGCCAAATTGTTTGAAATTTTGAGGAAGATAGTGAATTTCTATTTTTGTATCATTTGGAACCAAGCAAAGTATTAAACTGACTCACAATCATTACAACCCTAGGTTTGAAATGGCTATATATGTTGAGTCCCCACTCAAATTTCTCCAAACACTAAACAATGCGGACAGTTAGAGATTTGGCAACACTAGCTTCCCTCCATGACACACACTTCTTGGGACCACCAAATCTAAAAATCATTAAAATACAAAGATCAAAAGGATTTTTTCTCTTTCTATAATTGAATAGTACAAATATGGAGTGGCTTTAGAATGACCATTCTTGCACCAACAAATATTAAGGAATTTTGGCTTCTAAACAAGGGTTTGTAGTAAGGGCTTCTAGTTTAGTGGGTATTGTGATAAACTCCCTCAAGAGGTTTCCCAACCCAAGTAGAACAAGGGATTTATGCATCGTAAAGATACTAGGGGAGAGCTATCATGTACCACTTCCCATTGATCATAATTTTTATTGCAACAACAAATTTATATCGCAATTTGGAAGAGATTGGTGTTAGCTCGTTGCCACTTGGGTCGTTCCCTCCTTTTGAAGCGGGGAGGAAGACCCTCTAAAGATAAACAATATTGAGGAAGTACATCCATAGTTTGATCATATACATTCGTCTGAACAAAGAGAGAACACACGCTATGCCTTTTTCTCACACTCACAAGGGGGTTCAGTTTTAATCCAAATTGAAATATGTAGGCAAGTTTGCAAAGTGTTACAAAATGTTTTTTTTTCTCAAGGTCACCAAATGGAGTGAGAGAATTGCATACACATCCAATAACAATGTTGTAAATCACAAAACATAACAAATAGTTGTAAATTTTAACCCCTCAAAGAAGTGATAAGTTCATTTTAAGCACCAAATGAAATATGAAGTTGTCTTGTTCAATTTTAAAACCAAAGTAAAATGATGATGTGAGGGTTCTATTTTAAACAACTTTGAAAATGAATTTTAAGCCTAATTGAAAGTTAGTTGGTCCTAAGATTGTAAGTTTTAAAACCCAATGGAAATTTAGTGGTCCTAAAACATAAAACAAAGAAGCATATGATGGGTTATAATTTCCCCACAAGTTTCAAAACATTGTTCCAATAACTAAAACCAAGAAAAACCAAAAAATTAAAATTTTAATTTTTTTTGAGTTATTTCTATGCTATAGTAAATCAGGTTTTCAGAGGCCTTTAGCACAAAATTTTCAGTTGAAACTTACGTCGGTCCCTAAAAATGGATTGTCATAGGAACTAGAGTATTATGGATTGAATTAGTACTCTTGGAGAGATTTCCAATAGTGCAAACAAATTTGAATTTTGAGCAACAAGTAGAAAGTTATGATCCCAACAAATTGGGGTAAAATTTTTCCTAGTTTTTCTCCAAATCTACAAAACTAGTTAGTCTAAAAAGAAAAAAATGAGAAGTGAGTGGCATGTTAGCATTTAGATAAAGTCAAAAAATTAAATCATGTGTTGGAAAAATGATCATTAAACTCCTTACTGGAGTTGGGAGTTGCTAAACACAATAGCGTTGCAATTTGAACTCTGGGTATCTCTCTAGTGAAAATGGGTGTTACTTTGTAGCAAAAAAAGAGAGCACGATAGCATTGGTATTTGGTTGGGCGTTGTTGAACATAGTATCATCACAATTTAGAATTTGGGGGCATTACTCTAGTGAAGTTGGGTGTCTTTGTTTGAACTTTTGGATACCTCTATATTAAATTAGCATCGCCAGATTTAAATTAGTGCCACTATTTTTAATCAATGTCATTGTTTCAAATTGAGATAGCATCGATATATGGTGACACACTTCAAAGGGCATCGCTGTTTGTGATTTGGGCATCGTTGTACCATGCAAAATAACAAACAAACAAATAGAATTCAAGCTAAAAATTAGTTCAATTAACAGTTTGTTGTCCTTCTAGCGTCAGAATGTGAGATGAGGATTTTTAGGGTGTGTCGATTAGGCTTGATCCAAGATGAATCAAAGCATAAATTCACCACTAAAACTTAATCTACCAAACAAGATCATTCAAATCGAAAGTTAAACTAAGCACTTATTGAAATTCAAAAACTACAAACTAATGAAAACAATTAAATTTCTACTCTAACCCATTTGAAACTTGTCCTATTTTGGAATTGGTGTCGTTCTAATGTGGAACAATGACGCTTTACCAATCTCGTGATTAGTGAGCTTGTTTCAATTGATTCTATGGAAGAGAATTAATGAAACCATTGTGATAAATGGATGAAAACCTAGTTTATACTAAATTAAACATGACGCAAGCTAAGTTACCATGATTTTATGCTAAAAATGAACTAATTATGCAATTGCTAAGCTAATCTAAGCTAATTCTAAGCTAAAATATAGAAACCCTAATTCATATGCAAACTAAGATGGATGCATGGAAGCCATTAATGGATGATTTAAGCTATTATGAAATTAGAAATAAACTAAAACAAGTTAAAAGTGAGTAAATTGTGAGTGTGGATGTAAGTGAATTCAATAACATGACTTTTCAATTGAAAGATGGATCCATTTGTCTCCAAACAATGTTCTATTTATAGGAGAGCAAATGAGAAATGGAGGTTTGAGATTGAAAAGATTAATAAACAGTCCAAGATGAAGGAGATGAGAGGCATGGATCATGGATTCTCATCAATGGATGAGAATGCATGATGATATTTAATCAAGGGCTCACACTTGCCTTAAAAAAACACACTTTTGACCTGCTCACACAGGTCAAAGGTGACTTGTTCAAAAGGTCAAATGTTAAAACTTTCATTAGAAGCCAAGTGAAAATATCCCATTTTCAAATGATGGAGGAATAAGAATATTCCTTGGAATATTCATTTGGGTGAGGATAAAAGGAAATTTCAAATTAAAAGAAATTCTTAATTGTGAAAAAAGGGGATAAGGAATATTCCATGGGAATATTTCCCTTTTAGAGAAAAGTTAGTTTAATTGCTAATTAAATAAGGTTTAATCATGCAATTAAGGGATTTGGAGGAATTACGGTGATATTCATTAAATTAAGTGATTTAATAAAAGGGAAAGGGACAAAATGATATTTGATTAAATAACTTAGGGTTATTTAATTAAATTAGAAGACTTAGGGAATTAAATTAAATATTTTGATTTATTTAAGTTAATGAGATGAAATATTAGCATGAAGGGGGAATGAATTAACTTGAATTGATAAATTAGGTTAATGGACGAAAATGATGCCATTAATTACATTAACTAGGTTAATTTAATTAATTAAGTAGAAAGAAGACAATTTTAAAGAGGAAATGATGTTAGTAAACCTATTTCGAGTGTATGATATTATTTATGACATTTTTCATTGTCTACACAAGTAAAAAGAAGAAAAAATAATTGATTTTTTCTCACACTATCAATCACTTTATTCTAAAATTGATGTCAAGGTCCCCGACCCACACCTTCAAAAGATGTTCATAGAAAACTTGCAAAGTAAGATCCAAGACAAGCTTACCATGATGAAATTCCTATCCTTCATGTACCTGTGTACTACCCTTTTTTTTATGAAAATTCAGTTAGTAGTCAAGATACAAAGTCCACTTCTAGCCAAATTGAGAGATTTGAGCCTGGAAACCAAAATAATTCCCAACCCTTTAGAAAAAAAAAAAGAGTTCCTCTAGTTTAACCCTCCTCAGCAAACCACTCAAAATTTCAATAACCAATTAGTTGTTTTCAAAGCCACGTTGCCCTTTAATTATGGAGATCCAAAAAGACAATTCACTCCCATACTTGATACCTTTCATAACAAAATGTCCCAACTTTTAGAACAACAAATTATTACCTTAACCCCCGTCAAAAAACTCGAACCTAATAATCCTTTACCCTTGAACCTTTAGTCAAATGCTTATTGCCACTATCACTAACAAAATGGACTCGACACGAAACATTGTAATCATCTTAAACATCTTGTGCAAGACCTCATTGATTGTGGTTGTCTATCCATTAGAGGTGTTAGTGATCAAATAAATAAGTTTGTTTCCCCTCCAAACCAAAACTTAAAAAATTTCACAAATCCCATGTGCCAAAACATAATATTTCATTTGTCATAGCTAACAAAACTACAAAGAATGATATGATGAATGTTGATACAAATGATGAAAACAATGATCTTGTTCTAAGTAGTACTATCAATGTCAATCCTATAGATGAAATGGTAGGGGTGATAGACATCATCCCTCGTAAGGGTTGAATTAAGAATTCTCTTGACATCGCTTTCTCCTCTAAGGATATACTTTTATAAATTTTTCTGATGGTCCTCTTTACATAGCCGATTGTATCTATGATAAGCCCACTAATGGGATGTTAATAGATCTCGCCTACGGAGTGAATGTGATCACCAAGGAATTTTTACTTTTACATGAACTCTATCAAGATGAATATGATAAAACAGAATCATGGATCAAGACACAATGGTTTTTCTTTCCCTACAATAGGATCGATCATCTTACCACTACAGATAGGACCAAACACATTAGATGTCACATTATCCATCATCCCGTAGTCGGACTAATTTCATCTGAAGTTAGGTCACCCATGGCTTTTCTCCATGAAAGCCATCCCTTCAGTTGTGCATAAATGCTTAAAGTTTCCCTTTGAAAATGAAATATTTACTATTCACCATACTGGCCTCAACCCTTTGTCATCCAAAGAAATTTTTCCTTAGATGCCTTTTTTCCCAAGCCCATAGAACCTATGAAGCCATGAGAGGACTTCTTTTTCATATCCTACAAAAATTTCAAAGCAAAGAAATTCATTTAACTCTCTTTGAAACATGTTTCCATCAACCTCCCAACCTACCATCCTTGACAAAACTATGCTTGAACCTAAGGGTGATCCCACAATAGTGGTTTACACTTTCTGGGAGATTCTATTTTTTGCTGAAATCACATATTTTTGGAAAATATAAAGATTTAAGTCTTGAAATTTTCCATTTAAAGGACTCCAATTTAATATGGTTTGATCATTTACCACCTTAGATCAAACCCCCTTGGATAAAACCCCACTAGTTTTAAACCATACCTATAACGAAGTCTCCTTTACACCTATCAATTTAATGCTAATGAAAAACCACTTTTGATTTACCTTTTGGGAGATCAAATGAATTCATTTAATTTTTTTTAAAGTACATGGTCCTTATAATAAGCTTCCCAAAAAGTATAATTTTAAATAAATTTAATTTAATTATTATATTTATTTTTTATTTCTTATGAATGTAGGTTTTTCACTAAAAATCAAGCCCTCTATTCTTCATGTGTGGAAAAATAGAAGATTATAAAAAAAAAATCTAAAAAATATCTATGCACTAGATATTGATGTCCTTGATCCAACAAAAACTATTAAATTAAATTTCAATACATACAAAAAAGTAATTTTTTAGCGAGTAAAGCATGTATAAACTATAATTGGTTTGACTTTAAAACTTAATTAAGAAAAAAATTCAATGAAATGAATGTTATGAAACTAATTCCAAGCACTAGATATCATAATTATGAATCTAAATTTGAAAAACTTATAATTTTATCCTACATAGAAAAAAAGTTATGTGTGAGCCAGTAACGTCACTATTTAAAAATGGTGTTTACTGTTAAAAACTAGTTTACGAAGGAGATGGAAAAAGAACTGCAATATGGAAAAAGAACTGCAATATGTTTAAAAAAAATTGAAAAATATATATTTAGAATCTTTAGACAAAATGTCACAATCACTATTTTGTATCATCTCCAAATTCCTCACAATTTAGCTGTTATAAGTGCCTAAAAGTGAAGATTTAGGTAAAAAAATTTAGTTCAATGTCTAGTTTGGCCAAAAATTGTAAGCCAGTATTGTGGGATCACCCCTAAAGAATACCAAAACAACCAAGACAAACCTAAAAAAAAAATTCACCTACATCTTACAAATGACCAAGAGATAGTGAAACCAACCCGTCACACCTCCTAGAATAAAACAAGTTTACAAAGTGAAAGAGAAAGTGGTTGAACAACCTCATGTGGTTCATTCTGTTCCTCCCCTTAGGGAAGAAAAGAAACCTATGGTTGATCAACCTACTCCTATAGAAGTGCTAGAAAGTATAGGCATAGACGTTGTGCCCATGCTCATAAGATGCTTGAAGAATTAAACAAAGAAAATCAAAATCCAAACTTGAATGAAGCAATGCATGATGACTCTACCCCAAAACAAGACAATTCAATGCAAACTCCACAACAAGAAATTTGAAGTCTTCCATGGACATTATCCTAAAATTGATGAAGAGGTGCACAATGAATTGAATACACTATTTTCCTCTTCCATGAGCTTAAACAAAAAATCTCCTATAAAGAGTGTTGAACATGGTGCTTCTCCTAGTAAGGCACTTGCTCTTGTCCCTTTGGCTAGTTTCCTACCTTCGGTATACACAAAACATGATTGGGAGGAAAATGACTTGCTCATAGGTTGACTCACATTTTCCTTACTAGTATTTTGCATTATTTCTTTTTTATCTTATTTTGTGTCATTGCATGTGCGTAATATGATCCCCCATGGTATTTTGTTTGATGTTCTCTCTCTCTTTGTGTCATTCCTCTATTTTTACCTTCATTATTCTCTATGTAATAAATCTCTTACATTGATCTTTTAGCCCATTTTTCATTTTTCTTGTGTTTTCCTCTTGGGGATGACGCAAGGCATTGAAACACCCTATGTATCTTCCATGTTGACCCAAAAGGTATTTCTTTTTCCTTTTCATTTTCTCTTTTTCACTTTTTTCTTTTGTTTTCCTCTTGGGGATGATGCGAGGTGTCGAAATATCCATGTCTCTTCCATGTTGACTCAAAAGGATTTCTTTTTCTTTTTCCTTTTCATTCTCTCATTTTCTCTTTTGTCTTGTGTTTTCCTTTTGGGGATGACATAAGGCATTGAGACATTCATGTTTCTTCCATGTTGACCATAAAGGTTTTTCTTTTTTTTCACTCTCTTTGTGTCATTCTTCTAGTTCTATGTGTATTTGGGGGATGATGGCAGTTGCAAGCTCTCTAAAAACAATGTAGCAAAGATCATACTAAGAACAAATCCATAGATCCCTTATGTGTTTGGTTTTTCTATTTTGGGGGAAACCCCTCTCTTTTCTTTTTCTCCCGCATGACATAGCTTTACTCGAAAATATATGACTTGGCATAGGGTTTTCCAAGTTAGCTCTCATGTCTTCCTTCTTTTTAGAATTTATCATTTGCTACTTTACATTAATTACTCATAGTATGGATTTTAGAAATTTCTTTAATGTGAGGCCATACATTGGAATTATTCTTTTGCATTTTTCTTTTTCATGGTTCTTTGTGCACACTTCTTACTTCATATGATGCAGTTGTCGGTTTGTTGATGGTATTTAGTGTAATGTCCTTAAGGAGCATGATCACTCTTAGAATATTGCATTCCTTTTTGTGGCTCGATGTGATGCATTGTATTTCCTAATTTGTGAATTTTATATTCTTTGATTGGTCCTCTCTTGGAGACGGGTATGTGCAAGATCATGATGGGCCAAAAAGTGGCAATATGATGGGTATTTGTAGGGTATGTGGTTGACAATATTTTTTTAACCCAAAATTGATGAAACGAAAAGGGTTTTTAAAGGAGATTCTCACTTTCCACCAATAAATTTGACTTGTTGATTTGAAAATCTATAGCTTTCTTTCTATTTGAATCCAAGTGCATTCTATGCCTCGCATAATATAATTAAAAAAAGGAAAAAGTGAATTTCATGATGTTTTGATCAAGTTAAGGTAGTCAGACATAAGAGTTTTATATTTTTAAAAATTTGTAATAAAAAATTCATAATTAATTATTTACTTGGAAAAAATTTACAAAAAAATATGCACCACATCCAGACATGAGTCCTCTACTTATGTCTAAAATCTTATAAAAGATATTATCATTTTATTATGGTTAGGGTGGTCAGACAAACACCTATTGGGTATGTGAAGGATCATGATGGGCCAAAAAGTGGCAATATGATGGGTATGTGGCTGATGACTATCTTTTTACCCAAAATTGATGAAACAAAAAGGGTTTTTAAAGGAGATTCTTAGCTTTCCACTGATATAAATTATGCTTTAATTTGAATTTAATAAGTCATTATTATTCATTTTCTATTCAAATTATGACTAAAGTCTTGATTGATAGGCTGATTGAAAAAATCTATATCTTTCAAACGGTATCACATTTTTTGAATCCAAAACATGCGTCACATTCTATTCTTCGTATACTATAGGATTAAAAAGAGTAAAATTGAATTTCATGAAGTTTTGACCAAGTTAAGGTGGTCAGGCATACCATTTTTTATATTTTTTAAAAATTTGTAATAAAAAATTCATAATTAATTATTTGCTTGGAAAAAAATTACAAAAAAATATGCGTCCCATCAAGGCATGAGTCCTCTACTTATGTCTAAAATATTATAAAAAAATATTATCATTTTATTATGATTAGGGTGGTCAGACAGACACCTACTTCTTATTTTTTCCCTAAAATTTAAGTACCCTTGCATTGAAATTTCAAAATTTCACCAAATAGATTTATTAAAAAAAAAACAAACCTAGTAGTTTAGAAAATACATTCAATTTGCTACAGATTCTATTCTTACATATTTTTGAAATAGTATAGATAACTTATTCAAATTTTTTATGTCAAGTTGCCTAACTTTGATTTTTGAATTTTTGCCACTTAAGGGCCTGTTTTTCCATGATGATCCTACACATACCCTACTTCTTATTTTTTCCCTAAAATTTAAGTACTAATGCATTGAAATTTCAAATTTTCACCAAATAGATTTTTTTTTTCAAAATAAACTTGGTAGTTTAGAAACTACATTCAATTTGCTATAGATTCTATTTTTACATATTTTTGAAATAATATAGATAAATTATTCAAACTTTTAAGTCAAGTTGCGTAACTCTGATTTTTCTAAATTTATTGCCACTTAAGGGCCAATTTTTGCCATGATGATCCTGCACATACCTAGACATTAGGCACAATGTTCCCTAGGTTAAAGACCTCACATGAACTAAGCATGAATCCTTTGAACATTTTCTTTTTTTCATTTTGCATTTGTTGATATATGGCCACCTTGAATAACCCAACTTGCATGCCTGTAGTGCCATTCTATTTGTTCATGAGCTCCAAGCATACAAAGTCTTGCTTGTCTCATGAAGCTTGAAAATCATTTTTTTGTGACACCTTATTAAAGTTATCATGAGGTATAAATTTTGTATAGTTTGAGTGGGAAGCCCAATCTGAGGCATGACTTTCCCCATAGCCACTTTTTTTTCTGTGAGTGCATACCACCCATGAGTGTATGTTTCTCACCTTTTATGACTTTTCACCCAGTGAAAAAATAAGAGTTCCCTTTCCTCATAGTGAGTATGCATTTCTGGAAAAATAGCCTATATCTCATCCACATCGTGATGCAAAAAACAGTCGAAGCTTGGTCTGATTCTTCTATTTCAGCTTTCCTCTTCTTCATCTTTGATTGTGTATGCTTGTTCTTTTTTGTTGTTCTTTATATCATTCTCATGTGTGTTCTTTTGTGCCTATGTCGATTTTCCAAGAGACCTTCATCTTGGGGGATTGATCACCTCTATTTATTTTTTCCATCTCATCTTACTGGAATTGGTTCATTTGAACCCCTCTTGATGCATGTTTGGCTACTTTAGTGTGAGTTTTAAGTAGGTTCATCCTCTCACTAAAGTGGGGGATAAATGTAGTGTAGTAAAATGGATCCCTTGACATTTTCACACTCATTTAGGTCCTCCTTGAGGATTTTGGATTAATATTGCTTTGATTTCGTGTTTTAATGTGGATAACACATTCACATTAGGTCTTGGGCCCTTGTGAATTAATGGAGTTTAGTGGTTCCTTTCTAAAGTGTTGTTAAGTGTTGTAACGCACTTTCACACTTTTATATGGTTTTATCAATTAACTAAGCATAATAAACATAATTTTAATCATAATCAACCTTAATCTTGCCATATTTATAGTTTTGTAAAGTGTTGTAACACACTTTCATATTTCTCTAGGCTTTTCATTGATAATTGGGATTTCTTATGCTTTAATTGGCCCTATTTTGCATCCACAAGCCTCATTTGTTGCATATTTTTGATGATAATCTTGACACCAATCACTTACCCATCATAATTCAAGTGTTCTTGGCTTGTGTGGCCCAAATTTAGTGTCTGGGACTCATTCACCACCTTGGGTGAATGAGTCCCACCTAGGTCTTTTTGGCCCCAATGTAGGTTTCACACATTTCTAAGCACTTTTCATTTTTGGTCCCATACATTATGTCTGGTGGGACTCATTTGTCACCTTGGGTGAATGAGTCCCATGTGACTAAAATTCAAATTTAAATCAAATTTTTGATAGGATTTTATTGTCCTAGATCTAGTGTTGGTTTCTAGTGTTGTAATTTTTGGAATTCTCACATAATTAATCATAAATACAAGGTTCTTTCACTAATATTCAACACCTAGCATTCAAGAGTTCACAAGAGCATTGAAAGGAATTTTAGGGGTAGATTATCAAGCATCTTAGTGCATCATTCAATTGTCAATCATCATGTCAAATATTTCATTCTTCATGTTTGTTATTATGCTAAAAATTTTGATCAACCAAGACCAACATCATTCAATCAAGAGTCAAGAACCACAACCATTGCATCCATTTCAAGCATAATTACAACAGCTTATTGATAGGGTTTTGTGAGTTGCAACATTTTATTTTGTTCATTCATCATTCTCCTTTCATATTTGCTTTCATTTCAAGGTTTAATTACCAACAAGGGGTTTGACCAAGACAAAATCCTATTCCCTAACCCCCACAACATTTTTCCCTCTTCTTATGTGTGATTTACAGGGATAGGTTGTAGATTTATCAAAAAGAAAAGTTGGAGAAAATTTTTCAAATCCCTAAAGTTGTCATCAAGCCTTGGAGAATCTTGGAGAAGGCCTATAGGTGGCAATTTGTAGTTTAAACTATGGAAACCAGTCAAAAAAAGTAGAGAAGACAAAGAGGAAAATAATCCAATTCAGAACTTCCAGAAAAGTAAAAGTGGATTGATTCACCACTATCAGTGAATGAGTCCCACTAAAGAGGCCTGATAGAGATTTTTACATATTTGGATACCCTTTTGGCTAAAACCTATTCTAGTGCATTTTTCTAGAAATTGTACTAATTTAGTAAACCTGTCAAATGAGTCATAGTCAGCATTAATAGTAGATTTTTAGGAATTTTAGACCTCCATTCTACCTTCTTTAGTCTTGCAAGTGAACACTTTCAATTTTATAGCTTTCTGTTGCATTTTACTTGTCTTTCTAGGTCATTTAAAGTTAGTTTGCATTCAATTAGGGTTTTTTCTTACAACATGCATTACATTATCTTTTCCAAGTCTAAACTTGGTGGTGAACCTCTCATTAGATATCATTCAACCTTTAGGAAAGTCCCTTTGCAATATTTTAATCTCCTTTGCATTGAAATCTCAAGGGTTTTTTCTTGAGTGAAGAGTGTGAAGAATTGAATCTCTCCATTTAGGTCCAAAACCCTAAAGGTGAAAGACAAACTTCATAATTTTTCACCTTTTCAATTACAACACCACTCCAAGGCATCATTAATTTAGTTTTAATGTCAATTATAAAACAAAGGGAAAAGGATTACTTTTTCCATTACTACAGTTATGTGTATCTTTATGTCTCTACATATGGATGAGTTGATTTACTAGAACCTAGTTTAAAAGGGAATTAATTATTAAGTGTTATTAAATCTAATATTTTTAAGTTATCTACTGATTCACCCATATCTTAGTAGATCATTATGTTCCAACAATTGATATTAAAGCCTAGATTCCCTAGGAGAAACTTAATCAGCTCAGGTAGGTCTTGGACAAGTGAACACAATGGCTAGTCAGGAAGGTTCCTCCACAAACAAAGCACCTCAGTTTCATGGATAAAATTATGCCTTCTAGATCATTTTGATAGAGTCATAGCTAGGACCTCTAAGATTTTATGTTTGGATGTATTTTAAGAACAATTACTTTCCTCCTACTACTACTCCTCCCATTGACGCTATTGGGAAGAAGGATTATGATAAAAATGCCAAATCCAAGCATGATATTCTCTACAGTCTATCAAGTTCAGTACTTTTCAAAGTGATGAACTATCAAAAGATACACAATGTTTGGATTAAGTTGAAAATCATCTATGAAGGGTATGACATGGTAAAGCTAGCAAAGCTACAAATTCTCATAGTGAAGTTTGAAGGGTTGAAGATGAGTGAGGATGAAAAGATTGCATATTATATTTTAAAAGTTTAAGAGGTTGTAAAATCTATTAGATGATTTGGAGAGGAAGTAAAAGAAACGAACATTGTGAAAAAAATTTTAAGGTCAATGACAAAAAAATATGACCCCAAGATATTTGCAATAGAAGAAGGAAGAGAAGTAGATAAACTAACTCTTGATGAGTTGCATGGTATATTTACTACATATGAAATGAGAATGGGAGATATAGAGCCATCCAAAAGAGAATGGTGAAGCACCCATTAAAGTAAAGGAAAAAGAAATTCCATCTAGGCATGAAGAGACTGATGAGGATATAGTAAATATAAATGTAAACTACCCTTCAAATGTTTTGATTATGGTAAGGTACATCACTTTGCTATGAAATACCCATATAATAAGAAGGATAACTCTTAACAAGAAATATATGGTAAAATGAAGAAACACTACATACCTAAGAGAAGTAACTTTTAGAAAAAGAAGAAGATTCTATACATTCAAGATGACAATGATGTATCAAATGACTTCCATGACTTTGATGATAAACAAGATTGTGCCTTCATGATAAGAGAAAATGAGTATCTTTTCCTGGAAAAAAGGATTTAAAGAAAAAAAGGTGGTGGGGGTGATAGACATCATCCATCGTAATGGATCAATTAAGAATTCTCTTGACATCGCTTTCTCCTCTAAGGATATACTTTTAAACATTTTCTTGATGGTCCTCTTTACATAGATGGTTGTATTTATGATAAGCCTACTAATGGGATGTTAATAGATCTCACCTATGGATAGAATGTGATCACCAAGGAATTTTTACTTTTACATGAACTCTATCAAGATGAATATCATAAAATAGAAGCATGGATCAAGACACACAATGGTTTTTCTTTCCCTACAATAGGATCAATCACCTTACCACTTAAGATGGGACCAAACACATTAGATGTCACATTATCCATCATCTCGCAGTCAGACCAATTTTTTGTGAAGTTAGGCCACCCATGGCTTTGCTCCATGAAATCCATCCCTTCAGTTGTGCATAAATGCTTAAAGTTCCCCTTTGAAAATGAAATATTTACTATTCACCATACTAGCTTCAACCCTTTGTCATCCAAAGAAACTTTTCCTTAGATGCCTTTTTTCCAAAGCCCATGGAACCTATAAAGCCATGAGAGGACTTCTTTTTCATATCCTACAAAAAATTCAAAACAAATAAATTCAATCAACTCTCTTTGAAACATGTCGCCATCAATCTCCCAACCTACCATCCTTGATGAAACTATGCTTGAACCTAAGGGTGATCCCACAATAGTGGTTTACACTTTCTGGGAGATCCTATTTTTTGCTGAAATCACATATTTTTAGAAAATATAATGATTTAAGCCTTCAAATGTTCCATTTAAAGGATTATAATTGAATATGGTTTGATCAAACCACCTTAGATCAAACCCCCTTGGATAAAACCCCACTATTTTTAAACCATACCTATAACGAAGTCTCCTTTACACCTATCAAAATGATGATGAAAAACCACTTTTGATTTACCTTTTGGGAGATCAAATGAATTCATTTTTTTTTAAAGTACATGGTCCTTATTATAAGCTTCGCAAAAATTATAATTTTAAATAAATTTAATTTAATTATTATATTTATTTTTTATTTCTTGTGAATGTAGGTTTTTCACCAAAAATCAAGCCCTCTATTCTTCACATGTGGAAACATAGAAGATTATGAAAAAAAAAACTAAAAATTATCTCTATGCACTAGTTATTGATGTCCTTGATGCAATAAAAAAAATTAAATTAAATTTCAATACATACAAAAAAAGTAATGTTTTAGCGAGTAAATCATGTATAAATTATAATTGGCTTGACTTTGAAACTTAATTAAGAAAAAAAATTCAATGAAATGAATATTATGAAACTAATTCCATGCACTAGATATCATAGTTATGAATCTAAATTCGAAAAAAATAGAATTTTATCCTACATAGAAAAAAGGTTGCATTAGCCAGTAATGCCACTCTTTAAAAATGGTGTTTACTATTAAAAACTAGTTTTCGAAGGAGATGGAAAAAGAACTGCAATATGTTTCCAAAAAAATTGAAAAAAATATAATTAGAATCTTCAAACAAAATTTCACAAATCACTAGTTTGTATCATCTCCAATTTCCTCACAGTTTAGCCGTTATAAGTGCCTGAAAGTGAAGATTTAGTTAAAAAATTCAGTTCAATGTCTAGTTTGGCCAAAAATAGTAAGCCAGTATTGTGGGTTCACCCCTAAAGAAGACCAAAAAAGAAAAGATCAACCTAAAACAAAAATTTCACCTACATCTTACAAATGACCAAGAGATGGTGAAACCAACCCCATCACACCTCCTAGAATAAAACAAGTTTACAAAGTGAAAGAGAAAGTGGTTGAACAACCTCATGTGCTTCCTTTTGTTCCTCCCCTTACCAAAGAAAAGAAACCTATGGTTGATCAACCTACTGATATAGAAGTGCTAGAGAGTCTAGGCATAGACGTCATACCCTTGGTCATAAGTTACTTGAAGAATTGAACAAAGAAAATCAAAATTCAAACTTGAATGAAGCAATGCATGATGACTCTACCCAAAAACAAGACAATTCAATGCAAACTCGACAATAAGAAATTTGAACTCTTCCATGGACATTATCCTTCGACCTCCTATTATGATCAACTTAGATGATGACGACGAGGTTGCTAAAACTGATGAAGAGGTTCACAATGAATTGAATAAACTACTTTCGTCTTCCATGAGATTAAACAAAAAATCTCATATAAAGAGTGTTGAACATGGTGCCTCTCCTAGTTAGACACTTGCTCTTGTCCCTTTGGCTAGTTTCCCGCCTTTGGTATACACAAAACATGATTGGGAGGTGGATGACTTGCTCATAGGTTGATTCACATTTTCCTTACTAGTCTTTTGCATTATTTCTTTTTTATTTTCTTTTGTGTGATTGCATGTACGTAATATGATCCCCCATGGCATTTTGTTTGATGTTATCTCTCTCTCTTTGTGTCTTTCCTCTATTTGTACCTTCATTCGTCTCTACATCGTAAATCTCTTACTTCCATTTTTTTGTCTCTTTTTCATTTGTCTTGTGTTTTCCTTTTGGAGATGATGCAATGCATTGAGACACCCTATCTCTCTTCCATGTTGACCCAAAAGGGATTTCTTTTTCTTTTGCCTTTTCTTTTGGGTGGGTGCATGAAGTTGGGTTACACTTTTGTGGCCAACTTCAAAAAAATATTGCAAATGACATAATGTGAGCGTGTTATAACATGCTCGTGTTATAAAACACTCATTTTATTTCATTTTAAAAGCAAAAAAAAAGTGAAAGCTATTCATTTTCTCTTTTCTATTTTTCTGCTCTTCCCATAGCCAAAAACCCTCATTTTCATGCTCGCGTTCTAAGAGGAGGCATTCTTCAAAATTCATCAACAATAGTTTCTTTTTGTTCGCAAAGATGGCGCCACGATGACGAAGAGGTGTAGGAGGTAAGTATTGTTTGCTATTTGTTTTGAATTTATTAGTTTCAAGTTGATTTTGTTTGTTTTAAGTTAGATTTGATTTTTTTTTTTAATTTGTAGGAGATGCAAATAATCCTGAAAATCGTCAACAAGAAGAACAAGCAAATCCTCCTCAACAAAATCAACCTCCCCCACCAATCACTCAACACCCTCCTCGCACTCAACAAAATTTGAGGAGTGAAATTGAAAACAACAAAAAACAAATTGAGGATCTTATCAGTAGGTTGAGTGATCCAAATGCTTCAACCGTAGAAAAAATGACACTAGCAAATTCAATGAAAGAGATGTTAAAAAATGTAGATTCAATAACCCAACAAATAATGGGATGCCAAGATAGGAGGCAGGTAGATAGGGAATATTATGCAAATAAACTATCATATAAACAAGTAAAAGATTTAAAAATTAATAAAGGTGATTTGTGCTCTCTATTCACTGACCCTAGAACAAATAAAAATCTTAGCCTCAATTTGAAGAGGTTTCCTATTCATTGGTTCCACCACCAAGAGATTAGCAACCGTTTTTATGATAGGTGGTACTTGGTCTTTCATTACCCACCGTGCAATAATTGTGAAGTCCCACAATATTTTCTTAGGAAACTATACAGTGAGTTTGTAATGAACAAAATCCCAAATTATTTTGATATGAGGGAGTTCCAGTGGAGAGGTGGGGGGTTGGCTCAGGATAGGCCCGGTGCACAGCCGAATCCTGCATGGCAAGGGAGACAACCTCTCGCTAGGCCACCTCGTGAGCACATTGTTATGCCTACTGTTGCGAAGGAGAGTGTTGATGTAGAGACATTGCAGGTGATCAACACTTTGACCCGGAGTGTCATCCATCATACTAGCCCTATTGTATAGCGCCATCTAGGGGAGTCTTCGGGTGGTGGAATTCAAACCCATGTGTGTCAATCTTGCGGGGTGACTTGTTCATATGACCCCACCGGCACTCAGAAGGCTGCTACGTAGGATCTGTATGCTACTACGCAGGATTCGTATGCTGCTACATAGGATCCATATGCTACTACGGGGATGGAGAGGACGTCTAACATTTTGCATCATGCATATGGCATTGATAGTCAGGTAAAATTTAGCATGTTCATTGAATTTAATTTATTAAATTTTGATTCTAAAATGCATGATTAACTAATTTAGTTTTATTATATTACTAAAATTGTAGGGTCACAGTGTTGAGACTGGATACACCGGTCCTCGACCTACTTATTTCTGTAGTACACCTATCAGTGGGGTATGTAACTCGTAAACAATTATAAATTTATCACATGTTAATAGCATTGTTTTATGAATGGTATTTCAATACATGTGATTTTGGATGTTGAATAGGCTAATATTGGCGGTTTCAAGCAAACACCTCCTAGTGTCAGTGGATTCACTCAAATGTACACGGAAGTAATAGAATAAAGAGAACTTAAGTAATGAATTCTACTTAATAAATTTGTGTATTTTATATTCATATTGTTGGTTACGTTGCATTACACATCATTCAAACTCAAAGAATTACTTCAAATTCCATAACTAAGAACTAGATGTTGATAGATGACAAAATTTCAACTGTACAATATAGTTTTTTATAAAGTCAACATAAGTAGCACGATGCAATTACTTCACATGGAGGCATGTGCTTGGAAAGGTGCACCACCACAACAAACTATGAATGCTTGGAAAAAATCTATGAAACCATAATAGTAAGCAATAGCATAGACAAGGCAATTAGTGATACAGAGCATCATATCAAAACACTCAATCATCAAGGCACATCTGATGTAGAGCATCCAAAAAACACCATCAACATCATTTCTTCAAGGGATTTCAATCCCAAATAGAATTAGGAGAAGATCAAATATAATTTCATCAGAAATATACTTTTCATTCAACCAAAATCCACTCAAATTCTCTTAGCCATTCCATAGGCCATCATTCATCATTCCACTAATTAGTATTGCAATTGACTCACTCAAAGCAAAAACCATATTAAAGAAAAATTTGACTTAATCAATTAGATTCACATCATTCTCAACCACCGTAAAAACAACATAAACCTGATTATTGACACTTGAACAATTCATCCTTTCATTTATTCACCAAGGCAACAAATCAACTAAGCCATACCTCAGTGTTATCAGTCCATTATCAAGCACTGTACTTACCATATTTTGACTGCAACTATCTATTTGCAGGTTACAAACTCTTGCTACAACAAAATCTTGATTATCATCTTGTGGTTAATTGCCAATTTGCTCAAAAGGCTTCATAATAGTCACCCATCCAACCATCAAAGTCACCAAACCTGTCTTATACACCTTAACCAAATTTAGTAACATCAATCATATCATTAGTTTGATATTAACCAAGCTCTCAATCATATCACATAAGCTTTGAAAGGATACAAGTCATAAATGTTGAAGATGGGAGAGATTGCCACCCCAAGAGGTAGCTCTATTTCATAAGCATTTTGGCCAAACTTGTAGACCACCTTGCAAGGTCCTATCTTCTTCATCATGAGTTTGGTATAATTTCCTTTTGAAAGTCTCTCCTTCTTCAAGTGTGCCATCACCAAATATCTAACCTTGAATTGGACATTCCTCTTCTTTAAATTTTCCTTTTCCTTATACTTCTCAATATTCTTTTGAAGGGTTTCCTTCACTTATTGATGAATATCCATGATTGTAATAGCAAAGTCCTCACCTTGAGCACTTCTCCTAGCAACTCCTTGTAGATCTCTTAGTTCATAGACCCCTCTAGGGTGCATGCCAAAGACTACCTCAAAAGGGCTTCTACCAATGCTCCTATTCATGGAGTCATTATATGCAAATTCAGCCTGAGGTAGAATCAGATCCCAAGCTTGTCCATGCTCCTTGGTAAGTCATATTAAGAGGTTTCCCAATGATCTATTCACCACTTCAGTTTGTCCATCCATTTTTGGATGGTATGTTGAACTAAAGGATAGACTTTTTCCTTGACTTTCTTCCACAATGTCCTCCAAAAGTGACCAATGAATTTAGAATCCATGTCAGAAACAATGCTTAAAGGTAGTCCACGTATCCTAATAACTTCCTTAAAGAAGAGAATTGGTATATGAGATGCATCATTGGTGCATTTGCAAGGAAGAAAATGTGCCATCTTACTAAATCTATCAACTACCACAAAGATACTATCAAAATCTTTTTGGGTTCTAGGCAACCCCAAGACAAAGTCGATACTTACACACTCCCAAGGCCTATTAGGAATGGGAAATGGTTGATAGAGTCTTGAATTTGATGAAGTTCCCTTTTCCCTTTGACATATTTTCCAACCTTCCACATACCTTCTCACATCCACCTACAACTTTGGCCAATAGTAAAATCTCCTAACTTGTTCTAAGGTCTTGTCACGGCCAAAGTGACCTCCAAGACTCCCACTGTGTTTCTCCTTTATGATATTCTCCCTCATTGAGAATTTACACACACACAATTGGATTCCTTTGAAGAGAAAACCATTCTGCAATAAAAATTTAGAGAATTCACCATGAAAAGAATTCAAATGCTGCTCACAAACATTATATACCTCCTTGAAATCTGGATCTTCATGATACATATCCTTCAATGCTTCAACCCCCATGCTTTGGAGTTGGATCTCTTGCACTACAAGTGCCCTTCTACTGAGAGAATCTGCCACCTTATTTGCTTGGCCCTTCTTATGCTTTATTGTGAAAGTATAGGCTTGCAAAGACTCTACCCACTTCATGTGCCTATGACTGAGTTTGTCTTGTGCATTCAAAAAACTCAAGGCATGATTATAAAAATAGACAAAAAATTATTTAGGTAACAAGTAGTGCCTCCACTTTTTGAGGGCTTGGACCATAGCATACAATTCCAAATCATAAGAAGAATACTTCCTCTTTGCTTCATTTAGCCTCTCACTGTAAAATGCAACTAGTCTGCCTTCTTGGCTCAAAATAGCCCCTATTGCTTGATTGCTAGCATCACACTCAATGGTAAAAACTTTATCAAAATCAGGGAGCACAAGTATAGGTTGTTGTGCTACTCTCATTTTCAGATATTCAAACCCTTTATCAGGCTCATTGCTCCAAGAAAACTTACCTTTGTTACCACCTTTGATGGTGTCCAATATTGGTGCAAAAATTTGGCTAAAGTTCTTGATGAAATTTCTATAAAAGCTTGCAAGTCAATGGAAGCTTCTCACATCTCCCATGGATTTTGGTGTTGGCCAAGTAAGAATAGCATCCACCTTTGAAGGATCCATCTTCAAACTTCCCTTGGAGATGACAAAACCAAGGTAGACTAGTTCTTCCTTCTTGAATTCACACTTTTCCATGTTGACCAGCCTCCTTAGTACCATGTCAAGGTGCTTCAAATGTTCTTCTTTAGACCTGCTAAACACAAGAATGTCATCTAAATAAAATACAACAAAATTTCCAATGAAAGGTCTTAATACCTCATTCATAAGGCACATAAATGTACTATGGGAATTTGATAACCCGAAGGGAATCACCAACCAATCATAAAGCCCTTCATTAGTCTTAAAAGCTATCTTCCATTTATCCCCCTCTCTGATCCTTATCTGATGGTACCCGCTCTTTAGATCAATCTTGGAAAAGTAAGATGCTCTTTATAGAAAATCCATGAGGTCCTCCATTCTTGGCATTGAGAACCTATATCTGATTGTGATCCTATTAATGGCTCTTGAATCAGTGCAAACATGGGCTCAAACTCTTCCTCACTAGCCCTTTATCCATCAACTCTTGCACTTGTCTTGCAATCTCCTCACTTTGAGCAGGTGTCATCTTGTATGTAGCCTTATTGGGAAATGTAGCCCCTGGAATCTGATCAATATGGTGGCATATATCCCTAATGGGAGGTAGGGAACTAGGTAATTCATTCACTGTTATGTCCTTGTACCTTTCCAACAACTCTTGGACTTCCTTTGGTGCATCTTCCTTCTTCTTTGTGGGCAGATCTGCTTCACTTTTTGGCTTCATAATCAGGAAGAATCCTCTTCCTCCTTCCTTCAAGGTCTTTATAAACTCCTTCTCACTCACCATCAAAACACTAGGCCCATCATGCTTTGCCTTGTCTTCTTCTAGGAGAGGTGAAATGTTGTAAGTCTTCCCATCCTTCACAATGGAGTATGTTTTCTTCTCTCCATCATGCTTAGTCTTCCTATCAAACTGCCAGGGCCTACCAGAAATATATAGTTTAATACTTGTACTCAAAATTTTGTTCATTAGATCTCATACATTATAAGTCATGATGTGGATCTCTCTATTGTAACTTTTTTGTGATTGAATAATTTGTTGTTTTATTTTCAAATGTTGGTTGTGGGAACACCTCCAAATGTTACAAGGGAAATGGATATTGATGTTTCATCTGCTATACAATCCTCCATGGATCTGATAGAGGAGGTATGAGGCAAATTACTAAATTTCAATTTACATTTGTTGTTATAGATGTTAGTTCTAGTGAAAAATCAAACCATTATTGATTCACAGTTTAATTCCTATTTGGATGGTTTATACAGGGCTTGAGCACGCTTGAGCATCAACATGCAAACATTTCCATCATGGAGAGTGATCATGAGATGGCTGTAAGTGATTATTTTGTTAAATATATCATTTCTTATAATGTAATTTCTATATATTAATGTCTTTACTTCTTATTGTAACAGTTAAAACTTCACTAGGAGCTAAACTGTAGGAGGAGTAGCAGGAGCACTCCTCGAGCACAACAGAAATGAGTGACAAAATTATCGCCATCAGATCGCCAAACAAAAGGAAAGAATTTATTTCTAGAGCATGGAGAGAAATGAATTTTGATTCCAGAGCCCTTTGTTGCATGCCTAGACATGGCAATTTTGTACATATCTTGTATTGGATATATTTGACATTGTATGCCAATATGGCATTCGAGTGTAAGCCTATATGGCTATTTTGTAACTATATTTTATACTTATATCGACATATATTGATGTATGTGTACATGGATATTTGGTTAATACAAATCTTTTTATCGATGGTGTCCATATTTGCTCTTTTTGACAATTTCAAAAGCATGGCTACATACAGATTAGGCAAAAGACTTTTCCTTTTAGATTAGCAATGCATGGGAGTTTCAAAAATTATCCTTGATATTAATAAAAGATATGTGTTTATACCATAGCAGCAAAAATATTTTGGGGAAAAAATCGGCAAACCAAAAGTATAAGATTTTATGAAAAAATTGGGAAAAAGTCTAGAAAAAATTGGAAAAAAATCAGATTTAAAAAAACTAGGTAAAAAAAAGTAGAACAAGAGATAATTTTTTTTTAAAAAAATTTAAAGGCATTTCCATAGCATAGAGATATAGAGAGAAAATAAAATAAAGATTTTAACTAATAAATTGTAAAACATAAATTTGTGTAGTTTATATTCATATTGTTGATTACATTGCATTGCACATTTTTGAAACTCAAAGCATTGCTTCACATTGCATAACTAATAACTAGATGATGATAGATGACAAAATTTCAATTAAAATATAGTTTTTACAAAGTCAACCTAACCAGTTATGCAATTACTTCACATTGGATAACTAATAACTAGGAGAAACTCCCAATTACATTTGCTTGTCATCGTATTCTATGAGACCAAATTTCTTTGAGGCATTTTTTCAAACAATTCACTGCCTTGTCTATACTACCACATTTTTGATACATTTCTACCAAAGCATTTTGTCAAATAGTTCACTGCCTTGTTGCTATGGCTGAAAGCCTAAAACAAGTGCTTTCAAACAAGCTATGGATGCTTCGAAAAAATCTATCAAAAGCATAATAGTAAGCAATATCATAGACAAGGTAGTGAACTCTTTGAAAAAATGCCTCAAAGAAATGAGGTCTCATGGTGATGGAATGCCATGACAATCAAATTCTTTTCGGACCATGCCTAGCATAAACATGCCTATTCAGATACGTTGGAACAGACCGTTTGGTCACGCGAGTTGCAGAAAAAAAGTTGCACCACTTTGAAACTTTTGTAATGGCTGAAAATCATAATTGAGATTTGGCTTCATAATCAAAATAGGGATGTTGCATTGCTTTTATGCCTAAGATTCTCTTGGATGGCTTATAAATCTGCATTTTCTGCAAGGGGACACCTGGTACAGGGGCACTCAAGCTCTTTAAGGATCACTTCAAGGGTTGGGAGGATGCAGAGGTCATGAAGATCTTTAACACATCTTAGAGCATCAATTATGACATTTTGAAACCTATAATGGCTTTTGGAATGGATAAATGCAATAAGGGAATCAAAAGTCCTGAAGATCCTGATAAGGACCCTAGGACCAAAATAAAATGTAATTGGACCAATAGTGTCCTAGGGGTCTAGATAGGTTTTTCTTATGTTAATTTAGGTTGAATAATAGAATGCAATAAGTTTTAGAGGGTTTTAGTTAGTAGAAGTTAATAAATGAAGAGTTGGAAATTCAAATTTTGAAATCCAACGGCTAGTTTCCTTTTGGGCAGGTAAGTAGGTTTTTAGATGTTTTAACAATAAAAATGTAATAAAACTGATCCAAATCGGTTGGAGCAGTTGGGGAATGAGTTTACAAATCTGGAGAAATCATTTGTATGGAGGGTTGGTTGCTCATACAGATTTTGTACGGACTGCTACAGGAAAGAACAATAAAACATCAAATTTCTTGCAATTTCTTGTTTCTTTTAATGAATTTCTGATTGCCATTGATGAAAGGTTCAGTTGGATGATTTAGGGACTTGTATTTACATGTTTTGAAACCATTTGCATGTCCTAAAAGCAATAACAATTAGTTCTTTGTACATTACTACTGACTGTCTCAAGGAAATTTAGTTTTTTCAATAATTTTTGGTGGTTTTCATGGATGAATGATCCATTTCATGTAAGAATGTTACTATGACCTATGAAATGGATCATTCCTAGCATGTATCATACAGGATTAACAAGCTAATGTGCAGGAAGGAAGAGTTCTAAGGTGTACACTGAGTTTTGACAAGGCAAAGTGCATGAAAATGGTGCCTAATGTATAGCAGTTTGAGATCTACTTGAATAAGGGACATGTTTATGAGTTGGAAGTGTTTAAACATGTTGAGTTATTCGTGAAAATTCAATGAACCGGTTCTGGAAGTGTTTGGAAGGCCAAGATCCAAGAAGCCCTAGTTTTGGAGCAATTTATTGATGGTTTTGTGTTTAAGAGTCTTAAGGGTATCATAGGAGTCTAAGAAATTGAAAATACTTAGTTTGGAGACATTTTGAGACACTGTAGAAAGTTTCATAATTTGGAGTTAAGATTTCAGTAGGGTTGCTTTGGAAAAGAGGGCTAATTAGGCCTTAAATTTGTGGAAACAACAAGTTTTGGAGGGATTGGTCTTAAACAAGTGCCATCAAGGTTTGTATATGTTGTGTATCATCATAAAAAACACTTGAATTAGTCATTAGGTTGGGGAGTCATTTGGGTAAGTTGAGAGAAAAGTCCAAAAAAAGTTGCTAGAGGCCTAGTTGGGCTAGAAGCCTAGTCAAGGTGAAAAGTGGGCTTTTGTCTAAGTCAGAGGCTTGGGACTTTGAAATCATTCAAGATAGGGTTGATTGAGTCTCCTAAGAGTATTCCAAGGGTTTGGGTCCATAAGAGAAGGTTTTAGGTCATAAGTGAACTATCGAGGCTTGTCTCCATCATGGTGCCTAGAATAGGGTTTAGGAGTGCATCTTTGAAATTCTTGAAAATCATTGTGATTCTTCCAAAGTCCCATACCCTTTGCATCAAAACCATTCAATTTTTATTGGGTTACTTATAGATACACAAAGTAAAATAAGACATGATAGCATTGGCATCAAACAAATTAATGTGGATACAAGTATAAATTAATAAGAACCATTATGCGTATACTTACAAATTAATCTAATGAACCATCTAGATCTGCTCTACTCTTTATTGTGTCAAGTATTGCCTCATGGTCAGACTCATAGACCTTCCACAGGGTATTGTTCAAAGGTCTTCACCCATATTTGCTCAAATGAAAATTGGATGCCACAACAAGGTTCGAGTAATGAAGAATCTTACAATGCATGTCAAAGTCCTCAAACAACCAATGTTTATCACTTTTATGTGGGTACCTTCTAAGACACTTTTTAGTAACAACAACTGAGCTTGTAGGGTATTCGATGATTTCTACATCTATAACTAGGGCTTCCAATTTCTTTTTAGCCTCAACACAATGATACAAGTAATAGTATGTTCCCTCTTCGTTTTCTTCATCTGCAATAACTGCATAAACATGCCCTGCATTGATATGTGCATAAAATCACTCAAAATTAGTCAACATTACAAATACCGTACAAAGCAAGATAACAATATGGAATTTGAAAAAATAAGCAAGTAGATATATTACCTGGTTGAACTAGATCGAATACGTGGTCAAAGTCGGCCGATGATTCCATCTATGTTAGTTCCAATGCCGTTGGAGGGCGATATGTGTGAAGTGGGGTAAGATAACTTGTCAATAATTTTTCAACCCACTCCCTTGACTCACAATCATTCTAGGCTTGCATTGTACATGAAGAAAAAAAGCATGCCATCTTACATGTATCGATACTCCATGAGCCTGCATTTGAGCTAAGGAAAGAGTGTAGCTCACTCGATCCTATTAGTGTACAACAATCCTCATATGGTGCAATGTTAGTATCATCCATCAACCAAAAAAATCTACACCACTCGATGATTGAACTTGCATCTATCAACTTTTCATTGTCTTTATACTTTAACTCTTTTCATGCTAATTCTCTTTTCACGCATGCTCTTGCACCATCATTCCCCCCTTTCTATGCCCAACCTCACAAAAGTTCCACATATGTTGAACACCTGTAGTGAGATGCATCCTGCACAACCAATAGAACATGCACGCATTCTTGAACTGTGCTACACAATTATCTGACCATATTATATGTCGACTGTATGCTATGCCCCTCTGAGCCAAATCACTATAGAACATCTGGAAGCAACCTTGCATGAGCTCTAGAGAATGTGTGTGATCATCACTAATATAAAAGTGATACTCCCTCAATACCTTCCGTTGGTCCTCTGTACTATCAGCTACATGAATGAATGCTATGTGCACAAATATCAAAACCTGTGTGGAGTTGTAATACTGTGATTGCACCTCACACTGTGGCTGTAGAGTGTAGTTATCTACAAATTCAACCACTGATACTACGTTGCAAACTAGAAAGGTGTCTTTCCATAGATTGAATTGTGTGTCCAGCCATCGAGCTCTATGGGTATGACTTGCATACTCATACACTAGATTCTAACGAAACATGGACATAAACTGATACACTAGAATATTCTCAATAACCAAATCACACCTTTTTGCTTGAGACCCATATTTTGTAGCATATTCCACTATTTTATACTTCCCAAAATCTACTAGTTTATGCCCCACCTCATATGTGCTTTCCATATGTTGACATGCTCACATTCGTTGCAAGCCACTGCAACGCTCGCATGAACCATCCAAGCACGTTCTCCTGTAGAATATTTGGCCATCCTCTATTTGACATAAAAATTTTGATAAGAAATCTCTTGAAGATTTTGTTGGGTCTTCTATGCCACAATCATGCAAAACATCATTAGTATGCAAACCTAAACATATAGATCGATAAACATCATAATAGTTGAAAATTCAATATGTAATCTACAACAAGAAGTGGTGCGTGTGTGATTTATCTTGACATAAAAAGGTTTAAGAATTTCAAATAATCTTTGAGAAATACTAATTTGAGGATAAGCATTTTGAAATTTATGAAAAAATTGGGTTTGAGTCATATCCAAAAAATGCTTTGGATGTGGCTCACAGTTCCGACTACCGATTCTCCTTCTTACGACATCCCTTTGATTCAGAGATGGCCTTGTATTATTCTTCCAATAATCTTCAATTAGTGTTCTCAATGCTTCAACAACTTTTCTATCTTTATGTGGAAGTCTTCCCGAGAATTCCCATAATTCATTTGAATCGGTGCCCTCAATTCTTTGCCACCTTTGAATGGCTCTTGATAAATTTTTTCTACTAATTCCCATTTTTTCACTTGTCTTTTTAATGAGATGATATCTCTTTGTTTGATAGCTTACCAAAGTTGATGTAATGACACATTGAGTGACATTACTATCCTTTGAGTGTGAGGTCTTACCCACACTCTCATAAGCATCCATTAGATTCTTCACAATAGTGTTTTCACTTGATGCATTCAATGTTCTCAACCCAAGAGTCTTCGTGATGTTTTTGTACTTTAAACCCCACATCATTTGAACAAATAGTTGACATCTTCTGGTCTCATTTAGCCTTTCAAAGAGCATTTTCCAAATCTTATAGCATATCTTCTACAAGTGTGTTATGGAATCTTACCTTCCATGTGCTACAAAATATCCTCATCAATATTAATAAAAAACTTTGGCTTTCTACGCAAAATTCTA